>QMIH01001164.1:110650-132513 GCA_003987875.1 Clarias batrachus | reverse complement strand
TGGAAAGAAAAAAAGTTGGCTAACAAACACACACATGCACATAGAGCAGGGAAAGAACCCAATGTTTTCCACTCCAAAGTGTGCAGCACCCACAAAGGAAAAAAATCAGAGTTTTGGGTTCTTGTGCTATTGGGAAGCATATGAAAAAAATGAGCTTGGAATTGTGTAAAATAAACTCACACAGAGTTAGTGTTTGTGTTTATTGCCAAGACACAGCATTTCCCCCTCGCTCTCTCTCCCTCACTCGTAACACTGCAAACCCAGGAGACCTGTTAACTTGCAACAGAAGACAAAACCAGATTTCACATAAATCCCAGCAGGAGAAAATTACAAAGCCATAAAGACTCTTTATCGGATGTTATCCATGAACATAGATAACACTGACGTTTTTGTTGGCTACAAGCTGCCACAGTGGAAAAACTAAATTATATTTTGCTTTTGCCAGTCCACATATGTGCAATTTGACGTTGTATCCACCAGACGTGGAATTGTAAATTGTTCTTTATCTATCATTGCAGTGTTTTTCCTTCTTGCATGGAAAACATTTTATTTTATAAGATGAAATGTGAGGAAATATGCAAATGCAATGCCAACCTGCATAAACATAAATGCAGCCAATGCCACTGTAGAGATCGAGACCATTCGGTAAATGTTTTTTGTTGTTGTTTTTGGAATTATTTGGGGGTAAACTCTGAAGACTATTGTACTAGAAAGGTTTAGGAAACTAGCAGTTCCTTAAATACTCAACCCATTTTTCAACCACCAACAACCATGGATGTATCATCTGCAAACAAAATAACAGCACCCCAATCTAATAACCCAAAAGTATCAATTTCCAACAAACTTAATAGCTATTAAAATTGCAGGGATGCAGGGAACACTTTGAGAAATTTGTGCGATTTTCACATTAAACGCTACAGAATATTATTCCTCATTCTGATCGCCTGTCATCTGGACATGCAAGGCAACATTGTTAACCACTAAGACACTGTTTCCCCAGTTTGTACTACTGCACATTTGTGGTTAATTATGTTTGTGGACTGTTTTTATGTTGGTAGATGTTACACAATGGTGAACATCCCTGAGATCACATTTCCCCCATTCTGGTAATGTAGTACCATTATCCTATTTTATTGACCTGTATCTGTATGATTGTATGCATTGTTCTGGTGCCTCTGCCCCAATACAAAATCACAGGCAGTTTAAAGTAATCACTTAAATAATCATCTAATCATCCGGCTCTGTGTCTTGACATAGGTTTGACACTGGTAAATTGAAGAATTTTCAATCCTTCCCGAAAAACCTGTGATTTGAAAAAATGCATTTCATTATGTGTTAAAAACCAAAGCAAATAGACATTTAACCTGTTTTTCTCTCTCATTCAGACTCTGCAAATGGAGTAATAGGTGTAAAAGTGTTTAAACTCTCTAGCAGACAGTCTATTGATCAGAGAATTAATTCCCCAGGACTGCCATGCTGCCCCATGATTCAAGGACTACTGTAGTATGTTATACAACAGTTAATTCTACTGAGTAAAATGATTGGACAAGAGGCATTCCACATCTGATGTTGTTTTTGCCTAATACAGTACTAAGACCTGCTACGGTCAGATTATTAATATTATATTTTTGCACAAAAACACTGTTGGTTTGGGTTAGAGAGCCACATCACGAGATGGAATCATTTTATTAAGAGCCCTTATGCAAGGGTCAACAAAGCAGGAGATAGTGAGAGTTCTCATGAGACACGCACAGGAAGACCTTCCCATTTGGAGATAGCATGGGGTTATTAATTAGGAACTGTAGTGGGTTTCCTCCGTGTGCTCTGTTTCCTCCCACAGTCCAAAGACCTGCAGATTAGGCTAATTGGCGTTCCCAAATTGCCTGTAGTTTGTGTGTGAATGTTTATATGTGTGTGTGTGTGTGTGTGTGTTCCTAGTGATGGATTGGCACCCTGTCGGTGTACCGCGCCTTGTGCCCTAAGTCTCCTGGGATAGGCTCCAGGCCCCCCGTGACCCTGAATACAGGATAAACAGGTATAGATGATGAGTGAGTGATGAGTAAAAAGAAAACCAAAGAAAACTGAAAACAAAAAACTAAAAGAGCCCTGCCGTCTCCTCAAGACCTGATGGTGCTCTGGAAACTAAAAATAAACCCTTCTCTATTATATTCTCTCTTATATGTGTTTTGTACAACTGGCATTGTTACAGTACCCCCCTCTACGAACAGCTCCTGACACCCGATAGTGAGCCTGGACCCTACCTAACTCTGTAATGAGTTCGTGGTCCATTGTATGCTGAGATGGGAGAGCTCAGTCACTCAGGCTCCTGCCTGGTGGTCCTCCGCTTGGCCTCCATGGGGGCATTGCTATGTTGTCCCATGGGTGGGTGTCAGGATGGGCCTTCGACATGGGTCTGCAGCCCAGTAGCCATGAGGGGCAGAAGTAACTGGGGCAAGTAGGTACTGGGACAAGAGGTGCTGAGACCAGAGGTTGGGCACCCTTAACATAGCTTTGGGCCCACTGACCTCCCTAGTTTGAAACAGAACAAGTCAGCCAGTCAATACAGGGGTTGTGATGTTGTAACCAGCGAAACCCCAGTACCACTCTCTGTTCTGGCACCAGGGTTACCAGAAACAAGTTCAGCTTGGAGTGACGTCCAAGCCGTGGTGTAACTGGGGTGGTCCGCTGCATCACAGACCCCCGACTTGGGGCTGGCTGTCCAGGGAGCAACGGGATGGCAGAAGGGAGTAGGCTAACTGGGCTAACCTCTCATCTATAAAATTTTCCTATGGCCCCTGAATTAGGAAGCGCATCCCTCAGACTCTCTGGATTCCAGCCCCTGAGAGCATAGCTGTTATGAAGAGCCCTGCATGATGGTCTCTTGACTTTTAGGTCAAAACTGACTTGCCCCCTCCTGGGGTGAACTTGTATGTGGCTTGCTATGCCACAAGCTTCACTTGGGGGCCCCGTGGGCCACTGCTACTAGCGATGCCTAACTGCATGGGCTTTCCCATGTCTTCTTCTAGCTCTAACTCCGGCTCTATATCAGGGGCAGGATGTGAAGACTCATGCTCTATAGTTCTATGGACAGATGTAAGGCTTTGCGCCTACAGCCGGGCGGACAACTGGACAACGATCATTGCTGCATGTAAATTTCAGTTCAGGAGGTGTTTTGTTGCCACTTTTTGCTCTTGATAATGATATAATCATTAATATAATAAGGAATTTAAATTTACATGTCTTGGATGCTGTAAAGATTAATGCAAAAAAATGTATTGACGTTTAACTGAACCAGCCATAATGTTCATGCCACATACTTTCTATCTAGTGTAACATTACAAACAAAACATAAAAATTTGGCACAGATTATTTTAAACACAACAGAATTACAATCTCCAATTTGCTAAGCCGAGCACAAATGTAGAATAGTAAGTTATCATATCACAGTGGCAGGTCTAATGATCAAATCTGACAGACATGAGCCAGAGGCTTTTATTTATGCTTTATAAATTTTTAAATATTGCAGATTTCACACTGTATAATAATTAACTGATCCATTAGCTGTTAATTCCCATTTATCAAATCAATTTATATTCATCTGAGTTAAAGATGCACAGGCACAATATGGGCATTTGTGGAATTCAGGATCTGAGCAGTGTTATAAAATCATACAGTATGTGACGATCAGTAATTAATCTTGGTTTACACACTTTTATTAAAAACAATAATATTATATTTTAATAAATTCTGTTCATTTTAGGATAAAGTCACTGAGCTAAAGTATTTATGTTTCCACTGTGCCCATGTTTATGGGTTAACCTTTAGTGACTATGATGTAACAGTGTGTAAGCATTGTTAAAGCCCTGAAAATTTTATACAGTTCACATACTACTTCTGCACACAGGTAGAAGTGTTCGAGATGGAATTGTATCTAAAATGGAAAAGCACACAGATTGAGGTCTTACGGATACATGTGCATGCTGAAGGAGACAATTCTGATAGGATTAAATTTTTGGAAAGGGATCCATATTTTTGGTTATATAAAGTACTGTGCAAACGATTTGAGCAGTCCCCATTTCTTCATCTAAAATTTTAAATTATGTAGATTAAATTAAATAAATGGGCACAGAGGTTTTACAGTAACAGGCTGCAACGTGCCTAAAGAAACAATATAAAAATTGGTTAACCAATAACGACCTCATTTCCCCTCTTGTTTGTTCTAACCACTCAGCATTACCAGTGTCCTAATCATCCCTCATCATCTGTCCATTCTTATATTAGGTCACTGTGTGATCACTCACCATCTAGGGTCACAGGGGCCTGGAGTCTATCCCTTAGGGCACATGGCAGGGTACAACCTGGCCAATCCATAACAGGGCACAGACACGCACACATACTCATTCACACACTATGGGCAATTTGGGAACGCCAATTAGCCTAACCTACATGTCTTTGGACTGTGGGAGGAAACCGGAGTACCCGGAGGAAACCCACCAAGCACGGGGAGAACATGCAAACTCCATGCACACAGAGACGGGAATCGAGCCTGGCCGGGGATCGAACCCGGACCCTGGCGGTGCAAGGCGACAGTGCTAACCACTACACCACCGTGCTGCCCTACTGTGTGATCAACCAACAAAAATATTCATCTGAAGCTGGTCAGGTACAGGGACTTATATAAAAATCAGAGCAAAACCTTGCCCAAAGCGAGAGCCAACAAGGTCCTGGATGCCTGGACTCTTTTAAAGAAAAGTCAGAAGAAATAAAGAGGTGGCTCAATACTTTTTGCACTTTTTACTGTAGGTCCCAAAACATTTAGGATAATACTAAACTCTGTTTGTGTGTATAGGGAGGATCAACCCTAATCGCCATATTATAAAAAAACTATAATTATCGAATGATAAAGATAAATGAATGACTGAATGAATGAATTAACAAGCCAATACCATACAAACTGTATAAACTTTACTGAACTGAGATTCACAAAGCTGTATGCATTGTGAAGAGCTAAGTTGCAATTTATATTCTCTTTTGTTCTACTACTTCCCCATCTCCAAGTAAAGAACAAAATACATCTTTTTGAGTACTTGCTGTATATGCACTAGCTTAAATCATATTTATATCTCAATGATAGATCTATCTCCAAAACATTCACAGACATCATTCCTTCCTGAATTCCTATTACAAATATCAATTACTTCAGCGTGTCCTTTTTGAACGATATCTCCATACATCTCCACATACTGGAAGAATTCACAAAACTAATAGGGTTTTCTCTGTCCTTCACACTAAGTATGTGACACTCGGAGACATGTCACTTACAAGTCAGAGAAAAAGATCAAGCTTTTTTTAAATCTACATTTGATCAGCATTCTTCTCCATACATTATCTCTTTGTTGTTTCTTTGTAAATTGGGCGTGAAATGAAAGTTGATTTTAGGGGGTGGGTGGGGGGGGGCAAAACTTCTGATCTGAGTCAACAGTGCACGTGTGTATTCTTGTGAGTAAGGAAGTGAGTGAGAGAGCTTGAGAGTGTGTATTTGGAATCATCTTGCCTAAAAAAATAATACAAAAAATAGGAGAAAATTCATTTAGACTTTTCCCATTAAACACTAAAATTCAAATTCGAAAGTGTATGATGGCGTTTGAGGAATGCAAGGGTCACATTCTGAAAAGAACAGATCTGGCATGAAGATGAGAGAGACATCACATCAGACCATCAGATAAAGGGATCACCATTCGCTGTTATATAACAGAATTATGAATTATGATCAAAGAAAGAGAAGACTGAATAATTGTATCAAAAGCATGCAGATCTCTCTCTCAAAAAAAATAATTCATAGAAATTCTTTGGAGAAAGTCTGTAGCAATTGTAGCATACTGCTCAGAGAACACAGAAAACCTGGGGTCGACGTGGATGTGCCTTTATTTTTTTTATCTCATGCCCCTTAGCACAGTCAATTAATACCAACTCCAGGGAAAACAACTCACTTGTCACATCTTTGCTTAACTTTGGTTTTGCACTTACTCACTGCCACGCTTACTCAGCATTCACAAAGTAAGTGAGAGTGAAATCACATGAAAACCAGGCTGAGATGTGCCAGGTTAGTCATTTCTTCTGTAGATCATCCCCAAAAACACCTCCCGCTTAGTGCAGACCCATATAAAACCTTTCACCCACCTCCTCTCAATTGGTCTGTGACTAATCTGCCCGCCTTGATGATAGAGAAAGTAGGACGTCTGCAAACATGAGCACTCTGGGTCATTCTAAAACAAATATGCTGCTATGGCAGAAAACAATTGTCATTGGCATGATTGCGTGGTGTGAATAGAGGATGACAGGGTAAATAAGTAGCATCCAGGAATAATGACTGCTCATTAGGCAAACACTTCTTTTCCAATGTTGCTCTACTTGTCGCCAAAAGAGGGCTTTCTCTGTCCAACATTTTAAACAATGAAGCTGCCCATATTTCTTGTTTGGCATGTGAGTCTGCAACACAAAAAGGACAGAAAAATCTGGGGCGGAAAATGGGGTCTCCATTAAGAGCCAGGTTAACACTCACCAAGGTTTGCTGGGACTGCTTTGCCTACAAGACCAGATGTGGGGATCCCAGATCAGTCAGATAACTGAATGATTGGGCAAAATCTCATGCTAATGTCCACCTGCTTTACTTCTGTCTTAGCTAGATTTTGGTTAGTTGGTTTTGACTAACAATTTCCCGGTTGACCTTGGTACTAAAAGTCAATGGCTCGTGGTAAAATCCAAGATAGAATAAAAACAAACCAGACCTACTGTAGACATTGGATACTTTTATTTGAAAAAAAAGCAGGTCAAAAACATCTTGAAGTACAAGCACAACTTGACTTTTCCACTGAGACTCCTCTTTATCACTTTGATGATAATGGAGTCTGCCAAAACCTCTTAGCAATATCCATGATGGAGAAAAAAAAAATGATGGAAAAAAACAAATGGAACTGGATAGGCGTAGAATTTCAGAAAAGTATTTACCTTGAAGAAGTCCAGCTTGGGCAGAATCAAAGTTCTAGTTACTGTATGACATAGATTGCTCCAATTTCACTTTTTCCTTTACTATTCAATCAAGCAACCTCAACATCAGCTCAGAATAGCTTCAGGACCATGTTGCCACACGTAACAGCACAGTAGACAAACATGGTGTAATATCTGATTATAGGCTTGTACTTTATAAAGGTGAAGGTAGATTATATATTACATAAGCAACCAGATTAAATATCTCCTGACAGTTTAAAAAAAAAAGGCCCTGGTTTTTCACACTGTTACATCACGAGCAAAGATGACAGACATAAAGTGATCTATATGCCAAGCAGTGCATACAATACACCTCTGGCAGAAAGACATCCTACCCTTCTTTATATATAAATTTGCATGGAACTTTGTTGAGGGAAACAAATGGTTTATGCTGTCAAACTGACAATTACTTGTTAGCCTAGTGTCTCTAGTTTCAGAGCAAAGAAAAGCAGCTTTTGTGATCAATGAACAGTGTAGGAGCAATGCTCTAAATATAGAGGTGAGCCTATTCTGCCAGTAGAATGAATGCAGGAATGGGGCTGTGATACCACCCGTGATAATAAAAGGAGAGTCGGGATAGCTATTTTCTAGGAGTGTGATCTGAGAGTAGCATGTGCAGCACCTAAGGAGGGCTATGCAAGCGATTTAGCATAATGGAAGAAAAGTCTCTTTGCAAATTATGGGTAGAGGATGTAGATCTGCAGGGCAATATTTGTACAGCATGGTAGTGTTAGCCTTTTTGTTTTGGTGCTGTGTCTGGGGATATCTCTTGCTCGGTTTAGCGCATAACGATGAAGCCACTTTAAAACACAATTTGAAGTGCAGTCAACCTTTTTGAAAGTCTTAAATTTGCAGTTCATCAACTTTATTTCTCAGGCATGACATGGTGGGAGGAAATAGTCCAACCAGCAACGGACAAAAAGCATGGCTACAAATTAACCTATGCATGAATTGCATGCCAAAGACTTCTAGCCATGACTGGGAGAGATGCCTAATAGTGCTGTTTCTTCCTATGCCAGAAAGAGCCCTGGGGTATTGCTCAGAAGGGAGAACATAGTAGCATGTGCTTGGGGTGTCATTGACGGCACTGAAATATACAGCTGGACATAAATTCTTCTTTTTTTTAATTCTTTTTTTTAAAAAGTCCTGCTACATTCCATGGTTTCATTTTTAATCTTTACACGTACAGTAGTTCCTGTATGTCGTCTTAACATTAACTACTAACTACATAACTATTGTTCTTCTGTGAAGGCTTTACATTACATTATGGTGTGTGGCACGACTGTGGGGATTTGATCTTCCAGCCGCAGGACCTTTAATAAAAGTCTGGGGTTCAGTCACCTTTTCAGTTTATCACAAAAAGTGTTTAATGGATTTCAGGGTCAGGTCTTTGTGCTGGCTACTCATTTTATTCTAGTCTACACAAGGCGAAGCATGTCTTCATAGGGCTTGTTTTGTGCACAGGTGTATTGTCATGCTGAAACATGTTTGGGCCTCTTAGTTTCAGTGACGGGACAACGTAATGCTACAGCATTCAAATGCATTCTTTACAATTCTAGGTTTTGTAGCAACAGATTTAAGTAAGCCTATACATGGCTGTGATTGTCAGATGTCTACAAACGTTTGGATATATGTGATGTGACACCACCTGTGCACTCAGTTTACTTCACTGTAACTAAAGCACACAATAACCTAATAAGCCGTCTGTTCTCATGGCATATTCAAAGGTGACATTTACTGTATGAGGCAGAATTGAACAAGAATTGTGCATCTCTAAGAACCCTGATAGTCAAGGCCACTCACAAGCCTAAACTTTGTTATAGATGCAAATGAAAATGCAAAAAACAAACAAACAAAAAACAACTTGAACTATTGAAATTGGTGGATGGTTACCAGATTAAAGAGAAAATGTGTGGATGGCGTTCTTATCCAAGCGACTTAAAAAAGTGCTTTGTAGTTTCCCTCATTGAATAGATCCTTACACTTGGTTAACAGGTTACTAACTACTGTAAGTACCGACATTTTTTTAAATTCTTTTTTTGCTGAGTACATTAAGTCCAGGCACATAAATATTTTTATAATGCTTAAACATTTAATTTCTCTAAGTCATGTTTTAGATCATAGCATAACTTAGGAACTTGGGGGTGTGTGGGTGGTGTGCGCTCAAATTATGATCTTCTCATAATTAGACAATATAGTATTATCGAATCTTTCCATCTGATTGTCATCTCAGATGTCTTTAAATGTCTTGAAATTAAATGATCTATAGAAATAAATTGGAGCTGTTTTATGATGACAGGTTTGTTTGGGGCGGCATGGTGGTGTAGTGGTTAGCACTGTCGCCTTACACCGCCAGGGTCTGGGTTCGATACCCGTCTCTGTGTGCATGGAGTTTGCATGTTCTCCCCGTGCTTGGTGGGTTTCCTCCCACGGTCCAAAGACATGTAGGTTAGGCTAATTGGCGATCCCAAATTGCCCTTAGTGTGTGAGTGTGTGTATGTCTGTGTGCCCTGCGATGGATTGGCACCCTGTCCAGGGTGTACCCTGCCATGTGCCCTAAGTCTCCTGAGATAGGCTCCAGAATACAGGATTAAGCGATATAGATGATGAGTGATGAGTAAGGTTTGTTTGGACCAACGTCATTCAAAAATACTAGTAGGTAAATATGAAAAAATGCAGGATGGTTTCTGACTACAATCTGAATTATAATCAGATTGAACTATACTGAACTATAATCTGAATTACAGTACAGTACTGTAATTCAGATTATACTATTGGATTATTAGGATTATCTGTGCACTCATCATATAGAAAGGTATCATTCTATTGAAACAGCTAAGTCAACAGGGATCTGTCTGGATAATATATTTAATCTAAGGTTATTAATAATAAAATAAATGAATAAAAATAAAAAAATCAAATATTTGGATTCATATTTAAATACAAACATACTGGACATCCTAATAATTAAACTGCAGAGATGGATCTGAAATTCTACAGTATTTCATATATTTTACTTAGATTATGAATAATAAAATAATGTTTTTGCCCAAACGTACATCACCAAATATAATAATAAAAATAAATAAATAATAATAATAAGACCAAGAAGCCAACATCATCATCTTCATTAGAAGAAGGTTTCACAATCTATTTTTCACTTACTGGTCCTGATAGATATCAGAAGATAACTGAGGCTCCTGCATCAGTAATGAAGGCGTCTTGCAGTACTCATCATTCAAAGTGAATATGACATTCATCAGTTTCCACTCAAATGAATATTATCATATCCCTTCATCGTATACATGATGTGTGATATTTTAATAGAAATAAATATGAACTTCAAACCACAGGCAGGAGCAGAAGGAGAAAGCGACCAAACATTTCTTTCTATTTGATCAAAATTCTCTTCCATTCATCACCTTTTAATATCTGTTACTATAACTTACTATATACTCATAACTGAAAGCTACGTGAGAGGTGATTGTAGTGATTGTAGAGAGGAAAAAAAAATATCCATTTTTTTTTTTTTACTTTTTGTTTCAATTAACACTAATATTTTTTAATAATTTTAATTATAGGTGAAAGGTGTAACATTAAGAAAAACACATGGTTATGAATTACAATTAGTATGTTTGTATTGGTTGATTTTATTTTTTTAATCAACTCTTATTTCTTAAGATTTCTTCCTCTCGTAACATTTAAATGTTTTCCCAATTGTTCAAGCCAGCTGAGGTTATCATTCAGCAAGTCAATGTAGCTGCCAGCAGTGATAAAAAAAAAATAAAATAAAATAAAAAAACAATAGAAATGCTTATGAGAGACACTTCTCCAGGGAATAAAACAAAATATTTTGTAAGATGCCTTCCAAAGAAAAATAATGAGACAGCAACGGGAAGGATAAGCTGTAAACATATGGAGGGACGTTACAGCTTTTAAAACTTGCTAACAAGCATTTTTTTTATTCCCTCCCAAAACTCTTCACACATCTCATTGCACAGGAATTGTTTAATTGTTCCAATAGTTTATGTCCAAAATACATCCAAAAATCCCATTAATGTGTGAAAACTGACTCAGTTTTCACCAGCATCCATCCATCTTCAACTGCTTTTCCAAAATTGGGTCGCAGGGTTAGCAGTTCTAGCACGGAACCCCAAACTTCCCTTTCCCCAGCCACCTCAGCTAACTTTGACTGGGGAATCCCGAGGCGTTCCCAGGCCAGTGTGGAGATAGAATCTCTCCACCTAGTCCCTGTGGTCTCCTTCCAGCTGCACGTGCCAAGAACACCTCCCTAGGGAGGCATCCTGGTGACATCCTTACTAGATGCCCAAACCACCTCAACTGACTCCTTTCCATGCAAAGGCTCTACTCTGAGCTTCTCACGGATGACTGAACTTCTCATCCTATCTCTAAGAGAAAATCCAGCTACCCTTCTGAGAAAACCCATTTCGGCCACTTGTGTTCGCAATCTCGTCCTTTCGGTCATGACCCAATGCTCATGACCATAGGTGAGGGTTGGAACGGAGTTCAACCAGTATATTGAGAGTTTTGCCTTTTGGCTCAACTCTCCTTTTTGTCACAACAGTGCAGTAAAGCGACTGCAATCCCGCCCCTGCTGGTCTGATTCTCCGGCCAACATCACGTTCCAATGTTACATCACTCGTAAACAATACCCAGCAATGGTTAAAAAAAAAAAAAAAAAAAAAAAAAAAAAAACATTTCAACACCTTACATTTGCATCCACATTCTTGTATTTCCCACTTCCACACGCTTAATTTTTAAAAGACATAAAATACATTTATTTATTCATGTTTACTGAGTGTTAATGATGCTGAGGTCTAATGACTGCAGGTTGAAGGAGTGAATCGAACACAACTGAAAGTTGTAGCTGAGGGATTTGTGTAGGGGTTAGAACATGTGTTCACTTCTGTTCCTGAACAGCTGTTCACTTTACTATACACACACACACACACACACACACACACACACACACACACACACACACACACACACACACACACACACACATACCTAAGAAGAAAAATACAGCATGTTGATCTCTTACTGAAAGCATGTCTTGAGGTTTAAATATTGAAACTTACTTTACAGCCTCAGTTATGAATTTTGCAAGCTGGCAACTGGACAACATGTTTACACTCACATACACTGAACCATGCTACCACTACATCTGCAAAAAAAAAATAAATAAATAAAAAAAATGGGTGAACGCAGTAAGAAATTGTACAACTTGGGAGGAACAGGGTCAAAACCAGTAAGGATGTAGTATCGTCTACTTTGATGTGCGGCTGGCTCACTGGTAAAAAAAAAAAAAAAAAGGGCGTGGTCGAAGCAAGACACAAAAAGAAATGAACTATATCACACTGATCAGTTTGGTGCAGTTGGGAAAGGATGTATAGCATTTCGGATGAGGTGTCATTGGGATGTCACTGCTTGCTATATCCGTGGAGATCTCACAATGACCTCTTCAGGTTTGTGCTATAAAAAGGGTTAGGGTTTGACCCATTTGCTGCATTCTTCAACAATTTCTACATACCATGGGAACTCTGTAGTCTGCATGACATTGATGGAGCTACGTATTACATTAATGGAATTTGACAGCTTTATCCAGAACCATATCAAAAAAGACAAAGTCATGCTTTTGTTAAATTGGCCAAGGACTTTCTTAGATTGTTTCTCATATTCCTTATGAGGTACTTGTGAAGAGGAAGGTCTTTAGTTTTCATTTGAACATAGAGTACTGACTTTTGACAACAAGGGAAATCTCATTCTACCACCTATCTGCCAGGACAAAGAAACGCCTTGAAGAATTTCTGCCTCATACACTGAGAGTTGTTGGGTCCCGTTGAGCATTACCAGAAAATTGGTGGGAGTGTATGGCAGTGTGGGCCTTGAAAAGAGCTAAGATAGGTGGTCTTTTTTTTTTTTACTTTGTAGGCAAGCAAAAAAAAAAAAAGTGATGGGGCCAACTGCAGGATACCAGTGAAAGGATTACAGAAATTGATTATTGTGGGAGAGCTTGGTAAGGTTGAAAATAAGTTGTGCAGCTGCATTCTGTTTTTTTTTTTTTTTTTCAGAAGTAAATTGCTTTAGAGAGGGAGACCTGTCATGTTTGACTTACTGTAGCCCAGTCTCAAAATTACAAGGGACTGAACAAGAACCTGTGTGGCCGGGCCCTCCTAATATTGTTGATGTGGAACTGGCAAGAAGAAGCCAATGCATAGATGTAAGGCAAGAAGGAGAGTTTATTATCCTAGGGTTGTGTGCTATGACAGATAGTGACATCTGAGAGTTGTCAAGAAAGATTCCAAGAACTTAATAAGAGGGGACATAACCTGGGATGCACAGTACATCACTTTTGCTGATAAGCCATCAGAAATGATGAGATGTCTGCGAGATACGGAGATCCATGCCATGAGTCAGAAGGAGGAAGATGAGGGCTATGAAAGTGATACGAAAAACAATGTGAGGACCTCATTTTGGAAGACCAAACCAAGAGTATTTAAAGGACAAAAATGACAAAAGATGACCCAGAAGTAAACTTTGTGGTACGCAAGTGGATAGTCTTCATGGGACAGATGTGTCTGCCCTCCATCATACTTGATTTTTGCTTCTATCTGGATGACTGCTCATATCAGGTATCATGGAGGGTGATACCCGATATGAGCTCTTATCCAGAAAGGAAGCAAATCAGTAACAGGCCATGTCAAGACTTTTCAGGGACAGACAGGAGATTCCTATGATTAATTGTCACAACGCCCTTTATTTTCCCATTATTTTCCATCCATTTCATTATATGCCTTGTGGTGATTTATTCCTTACAGTACATAGCAGTTCATCTATTTCATTTCCAAACAACGCCTTCAGTCCTCTTAATGTTTTTTCTTTATTCAGTACAACCAACTCAATTTTGGCTGAATGTAGACATTTCATTTTAAATTTCACATTTTCATAAGTGCTAGATGGCATTGCCCAAGTCATAAGTGCCATATTGTGTAACATTTTACACAACAGTGAACACTTTCTCATTGCGTGCACACAAATCTCCATTGCTAAGAGATTTTTTTACAAAACAGTAGAAACAGTGATCGTTTGGAATCCCAAGAATCACATGCATATGGTCAAGCAAATCAAAATAAGGTAGTGGAAGCTGCTAGTTATTAAGTTGGAAACATGCCATCAAAATGCATCAGACTTACAAGTGCTTGTCGAGTTCCTGTAGATCTATTTCTAAACCACTCAAGAAAAGCTAACACACGGTGGAACGAGGCAGACTGTATCATAATGAGAAAGGACCTGCAAGACCAAGTGACATGGCTTGTCCATGAAAGAGGCTGGACAAAGGGTACAGCTCAGTCTGTGTCAGTGCACTGTAGCATCCAATATTAGTTTTTTTTTTCTCCTTTTTTCTCACAATGGTAAACCATTCTAGCCGTACTGTATTAATCTGTTGGCAGGATTAGGATTTATATTAGTTCTTTACTATAGCATATAGCTACATGAAACTGGTATACTTTTCTTTCTCAATCTGAATGTGATGGTCTCCTTTACCTTTACATAACAACTGCTGACCCATACAATACAGAAAGAATAATCATTTTTCTGCATGCACTCACTGAAAGACTGGTTCCACCTGAAGAAAGAGGGTTGTTGATGCTTGACATGACTCTGTATATCATTTGGGACAATGTTACATTCCTCCACTCTCACCCTATAAATGAGTGGTTTTCAGCACACCTCTGTAAAATGATGCAATCTCTCCCTGCATGCTCCTTTTCCAAACTAGATTGAGGAGCTTGGCGATGGAAAGTACATGAAAACTGACCATATGACCAGATGTCTCTCCTGGAGGCAATGAATACTGGTTGCCTGGCAATAAGTGCAGAGGACAATCAGGGAAGGATATGTCATGCAAGGAGCTTTTTCCTTTCCTTGTTGTGGTGCAAGGACAAATACAAAATGTGATATGAACAGCAACCAAATTTGATTATTTCTAGTTTTGTGTGAAATTCCTTCTTAGTACCAAAAGGTATGTCTAATTTAATAGATCTTTTTTTCTTCAAAATAAATGTCTAAATTTATCTTACGTCTTGCCTGTTATCCTGAAAACATGTTCACAAGTCTGCACACAAGAATAATAATAAATAAATAAAAAACATCTTGGAAAATTGTTTGGCTGTTTCAATAGAGATTCTATAAAAAAAGTATAATAAAAGTGTAGCATGCAGGAGTCTGTTATCTCTGGTGAAATCACATTTGGACAAAAGAATCCTGTTCATGCTTTGAAAGGCTTGCTTACCTCTATTGGTACAGTTATTATGTAATTATGTGATTATGTAAAATTTAACAAATGGCACAAGCACAGGCACACAAATAAAGGTTGAACAGGTTTGTATTAATAGCTGTATTTTGTGTCTGGTTGTGGAATTGAGGGGATCATTCATTTGATGGTGTTTGATAGAACTGTTTTCCTTTGTTGCATTAGTTTTGTGAGTGTTGGGAGATTTTGCACACAAAATGAATGAACTTGTCCTGCAATTTTTGTCCAGCAAATTGCTTTTAAAAATGGACTAAATGGACAGATCTGTTAAAAAAACATATGGGTGTAGATCTATCTATCTATCTATCTATCTATCTATCTATCTATCTATCTATCTATCTATCTATCTATCTATCTTTTTTTATTTAAGTACTTGAATTCTTTCATTTTTTCCCACAGCTTGATTTACAGAATAAGAGTGACAATTTTCAGGAAGGTAGAAAGTGATCACACTCAAGGTCGTGTCATAAAAACACAGAGGACACACGGAACCATCTGTTTGCTCAAATATTCCTGTTCTTCATGTCAGATTAAACTCTAATTAGGGAATTCTGGATTGAACTCACATCTGTTTTAGTCTCTCTAGTGTCCATTCCTAATAAATTCTAATCTTCCTTTCAAATGAAGGCAAGAAGCAACCTGGTGTTTAATATTGCATGCATTAACTCTTGAGTGCTACTGGTTAAATAAAAAAAAAAACAAACAAAAAAAAAACTAGTTAACTTAACTTATTAATTGTAGGTAACAGAGAACACAACAAATAGAAAATAGGGTAAGTAAATAATTCAAACTAGAAAATGCTGCAGGCCCTCATATACCAAAATAATAGATGCTTACTGGTGTGCAAAAATACATAATTTGTGCATGCAACTAGTGAATGAGTTTCAGGAAGACTAGTGCATAAATGCTGCTTTAAATGTATTAAGGGTGGTCCAGGAATCATGGAAAGAATGGCTTAGAGTTAACGTAAATGTCACGTGTTGAGGTGCGAGGCATAACTGCAAGAGGTCCAGGTTTTTTGAGGAAACGATGTTTTATTCAACAAAAAGTCAGGGAAACCACAAAACAAAGATACTTTATAAATGAAACTGAAACTAAACCACGAAGAGACAAAACAAAAGACACTATCAAACATGTAGACATTTAACTAGATAAATCGACAGACGCAAGACCAGAAACTCAAAGACACCAAACTATTTATAATAAAACTAATCACCAACTCGGTTCAGGTGAGCGCCCCCTGGTCACCTGACCGAGTTGCCCCATGGGAACTGAAGTCTTAACAAAAGGAACTACAAGCATAATCACTGGGCGCTTTGGCGCCCTCTAGGGGTTATCCCTGACAGTAAAAAATAAAAATAAAAAAAGCCGTTGTATAATTTCATAAATAAAATAGGGTGTAAATGGAAAACTAATCAAGAATTCACACAAAACAGGTGCACACAGTCAGGTGATAAGCAAATGAAGGAACAGGCAGTGGAGCAGATGAACCCAGGGTGTTTCTTCCCATGGAACCTACAACACAAAACAGGGATCGGCAATAGTGGGTGTGTTGTGGAGAATTTACAAGTTATGGGACTAAATATTTCCTCCAGATTTACAAAATTTTCAGATATGCTGGTTTATTTCGTACTTGTGTGATAAATGCCAATTACCTATAAATTACCAGGCATGTGCATGTGACTGCATTTGATGATGTCCACAAAATAGCATGAAAGCCAATGCTCACAGATAATAAAGACAACTGAATGGCAATAAAAGACAAGCAGTAAAACTTGCATTTAGACACTGATAGTCAGTATAACAGCATGACCCGAAGTGGGATATTGCTCTTATACAACAGGTTTTAGACATCATTTATTATCAACAGATTACTGTATGATTTGTTTATTCATTTAACTTTTATTTTGCTCCGACAGCACATGGCTGTCAGAACGTCATTTAGAAAGCAGCCAGAAACCCATCTCCTCCTTTTGTGATGATGTACTGGATACGCAAGAAGCAGAAGTTCTGAGATGTTGGCCATCCTCATCCAATAGATTTCTTTTTAATTAAATGACTGGTATTATTTGTCTTTTGGATTTATGTTAGTTTTCGTTCTTTGGATAACTGATGCCATTA
Organism: Clarias batrachus; assembly: GCA_003987875.1. Lineage (NCBI taxonomy): Eukaryota > Metazoa > Chordata > Actinopteri > Siluriformes > Clariidae > Clarias > Clarias batrachus. Next base: position 115,007 of record QMIH01001164.1, on the reverse strand, counting down.
TTATCAAATGAGTCACAAAAGTGAAATTTTTTTTCTTATTAAATAAAATGATTTTAATACATTTAAATGGCAAAGCTATTTAAACTTTACTATTGAATTCATCTATAAATATGCAGTACTTAATTGCCTTTATGATTTAAAAATCATTTAAAAAAATGATTTAATTAAGGGTGACCATAGTCTTTTTTTTTTTTTTTTTTTGTAAATTTAGACAGCAACAACAACAAAATTTATTAAGACTAGATCAATTATAATAGTATGATTTTGTCTTCCAACAAAAACAATCATAACATGTAGAAAGATTCTTGTAGCTATTGGTGTGAAATGATAATTGATGAATATTGCTGATCACTTTGTGAAACCTTAGTTTTGTCACAGAGTTCAGTCATAATGAAATTTTTACAGCTGAACAGAGAGCTTATATTGAGACAGAGGACACCAACATTATAAAGATATGAAACCTTAACAAAGCATTCAAATATCACAAAGCACAGACAGCAGATGAGAACAGACAGAGAATAAATAGAAGGCAGGTGTCAAGAGTATCATATGGAACAGAGAAGGATGCAGAGGTCAAATGTAAAGAGCGGAAGAATACAAAAGGGAAACATTCCCTTTCCAAGCATGATGCTTTCGGTCTTGACAGTTCAATTAAAGCGTCTCTTTCTTACTTTCCCCCTCAGAAACTAATAAATCACAGCCATGTTTGACTTAAACCACCGCATTTGCATATACCTTTGTAAACAGGATAGAAAGGAGGAAAATCATTATTTATTAATATGTACATTAATTTTAGAGTGTTAGAAGCATTAGTGACCATACTTGAATCTGTTCTGACATATCACATACAGTTTCACAGTTTATGAAATAAACAATCTAGAAATTGGTTATTATCACCACCAACCATCACCATGAACTAAACAAATAGTTAAGAGCCTTCCGTTGGATAATTACTGCAGTGATTAATACTGTTCAGTAAAGATGTTACTCAGTTTCTGCAGGCTCAAATTACTGACATGCATCAAAAAAATAAAACAGGTCAAGGAGATTGCGAAACTACTAAGATTGTGTTAACGAATGAAAAACACCTTATTAAAACCCGGAGGGCTCGTGGTGACCCATCATCTTCCAGGAAGAAGTATGACCAAAGAAACATCCTGAATGAGCGCGATAGGAGACTTGAAATGTGAAAACAAATTGTAAAAAAAAAAAAAAAAACCGTACAACTCACAGCTATGTTTAATAGTGAGAGCAAGAGCATTTCCACAGACACAATGTGAGGAGAACTCGAGGGATTGGAACTAAACATCCTGTGCATCCTTCAGAAAACAACTTAACTTAATTGGGGGAAAAAGGCTTCAATTTGCTAGGGAGCTTAAACAATTGATTGTGGAGCACTGAGGTCATGGGGTTTGATGAGTCCAGAGTGACGGGCACATCAGGATAAGAAAAGAGGTAGATGAAGTGACCCATTACGCCTTGCGCCTACCGTACGAGACTGTGGGGGCAGTGTTATGATCTAGGGTTGCTTTTGTTGGTCAGGTCTAGACGCAAAGATGTTATTTGCCCAAAAATGAGGTCAGCTGGTGACCTAAATATATCCTGAATGACTAGCTTTCAATGGACTCTTTTCTTTTTTGTGTTCCCTAATGGCACGGGCATATTGCAAGATGACAATGCCAGGATTCATCAGGATCAAATTGTGAAAGAGATGTTCAAGGAGCATGAGACATCACTTTCACATATGGATTAGCCATCACAAAAAAATCTTTGGGATATGATGGAGAAGACTTTGTGCAGCAGTCTGACTCTCCCGTCATCATCAAATGAATAAATTAATGTGACTACAGGTGGAAATAAACGTTGTGCCACTGCATAAGCTTACAAAAACAATGCAATGTTTTTAAACAAAGCAACAGACACCCCAATGACATATGAGCAAGAAACTTTATTTATTTATTTATTTATTTATTTATTTATTTATTTATTTTGGCCAGCGTACTGTATATCATTTGGATATGATGGATTGCATTTTACCATTCGATGCAGAGCCCCTACAGAGAGTCTACAGTACATTCCTGCCATGATTTCTGGATTTCTAACATACCTGAACTTGTAAAGACTGTGATGATTGGTACATTTTCAAAACCCCAAATATTTACAGTTTGACTAGACAGAATCCACGCCAACTTGTTGGAGCAAAAGCCTCCAAAACCTTGCTAGCCTGCCACTTTACACTCAGCTGCTCATCCTAAATGCCACTCAATATGAGATTGGGACAATTAAAAATCTGTTTTATTGCATCAGGCAAAGGTGTAGCTATTTTGCCATTAAATTGTAATTTAATTTTTATATGCTACAATGAATTTCTTTATCCTATAGCACTGACAGTTATGAGACAAAACAATTTAGATTTCTTTGGTCACCTTTCACCTGGATTTTCTCTCCTGTTTGCGGATATATTGCTTATTCAACTGACTCTTTCACTCCTCAGAATCGTAACACAGTAACAACCAGTGAATAAAAATAAACTATACGCTGTACGTATGCAGCTGTATGTATCTACAGCATAATGTATTTTACAGCAACACCTGTTCCTAAATTGAACGTAAATGTAAATGTACTCATAAGAAAATGATTTTATGTAAACTTTCATTTGAATCTTATAATTTATTAGACCTGCCTGCGGTGTTGTTTGCATGGAATTTAATTGCACACTCATAAGCGAGTTTTAAAAATTGTACAACGGCATGTCTTGAATTATGGAATGAGCTAACATTTTGATGTTACACTGTGAAGTGATCGGAATGAAAGTGTGAGATCGCGTTTATTAAGTGGATTTCTACTGCACACTCATAAGTGAGTATTAAAAAATGTACAGCACCATCTGTTCAATTTTGAGAAGAACTAATGATTTTCCAAAGGTACATTTTTTAGGATATGGACATTTTCTATTTAATTTCTCAAATTAGCATATCTACTTTTCCCATAAGTCGATTGCGATGAAACAAAGCCTGTATGTTACCTCAAGCTTGGCCAAATACATCTGTGAAATTTCATTCAGTAGTTGTTACTTGATTGTAGTTGATAGGTGTACACAGACTTGCTATACTCTAACCAGGTTTAAGATGAATAAGGTTAGATTTTCAAGATGAGAGTGGATACAGTAAGTTAATTCGTCCTATATGAAAGGAGGGTCATAATTTTTACTCATTTCCATGCAACTTTATACAAAGATTGATAAAAAAAAGGGCCCAAATGTTACAGAAAAAAGCACATTCACATTTTTGCTATATGAACAGCATATTGTATATTTGTTTCTAGAAATACAGGAAATACTACTGCCTCTGGACTGGACCATTGTTGATGTTGAGATTGTAATAACAAACACCCACACACAACCAACCAACCCCTCCCCCACACACACACACACAGAGAGACAGTCTCTCACACACACACACACACGCACGCACACACACACGCGCACACACACGCGCACACACGCACACACACACACACGCGCGCACACGCGCGCACACGCACGCAAACACACGCACACACACACACGCACACACACACACGCACACACACGCACACACACACACACACACACACACACAGACACACACACGTTCCTTCGCTCCTTAATCTTAGTGGTGGTCAGTAATGTTCTGTTTGTGCGCTGCTGTTATTCTGATGCCATTTGACCTTTTTTGAGATTGAGGTCTTGACCCATTCATAGTATTTTGATAATGGATGTTATAAACAAGTTGGAGCAAAAGATAATGTTCTATATTTTGGAAATGGCACTTTTCTCTTTTTAGAATAAAGAATAATGGTTTAACAACAAGAAGGAAGAATTTGTGTAGAGAGGTTTTAATTTATTATTAATCAAATTACAGTGTGCACATTGTATGTGATATTTTTTTTTCTTGTTTAAAATGTGTTGTGGGGCAAATTTTGGAATTGGATATACTATGGTCTGACTTTCAAAGAATATGATCATAGTAAAACACATCACAAGGATGCAAGACGCATCGCAAAGAACAGTGGCACAAAGGAAATAACAGGGCCGAGTCATAGTAATTCAACCACAGAAGAAGTGAAGACCATCAGAAAACAGAGGAGTGATGGGCCAGGGCAGAGACAGGGGCAAGTGGCAACATATAAACAAAATGTACCAAAAAAAAAAAAAAAAAAGACACAATGCAGCCTGAGCTATAAAATAGTCAAATAATTCTTCTGCCATTATATTTTGTCCAAAGCAAAAACACAAAAGCCATACAAATTTTAAACACCCAATGACCAAAATACAAACCTTGATCCAGCATTTATTGGCAGATAAATAAAATAATAT
>QMIH01001164.1:88396-110490 GCA_003987875.1 Clarias batrachus | reverse complement strand
AAAAAAAAAAACACATGAACAGGCCAATGAACATGTGTAACGGTGAAAAATGCATCTGAAAAATGAACACCATGCCTTGCATAAGTATTCTATCCCCTTTAACTCACTCACTCATTCTTCATAAGCCTGTATAGGGTTGCAGGAAGCCAGGGGCCTTTTCCAGGAGACTTGGCGCACAAGGTAGGTATACCTCAAGTGGGATGCATTATAACCTCCACACATCTATCAATCCAAGCTTACCATGGATAAAGTTTAGCAAAGTTTTTACTTAAGGCTTTCTTGGAAAATATATCCTACAGGTATACATATGAATATGAGTTATTCTTTTTTTTCATTTCAAGGCCACAGACAAAGGTCTCCATGGGGTTCACATGAACAGTAAATGAAATACTGTTGAACAGTGAGTGAGTGGTTACATGGAAACCCGCATGGAAAAAAGTCAGATAACATAAATTTTTCACATTAGATGTAGGGGCAGGTTTTGTCTATTATTTATTATTAGAGTGAAAGTGCTTGCAGTTTCTCAAACTATTAGTTAAAGGGTCATGCAGTTCTTTGGTATGAATGACGTCTGAATTAAATTTACATGCTAAACCCCAACAACCTTACTGCATTTCTGTCTCCACTGAAAACATGGATCCCACATCTAATAGTCTATTTATAGAAAAGTTTTAATAAATCACCTTTAACTTTAATTATGACACACAATGAGGTCTTTTCATGCTCCCACTCGACTTCTCACAGACAGTAGGCCAAGCTCAGAATCAAACCATGGCCTCTCGAGTTGTGAAATGGCAAGACTACACATGTCACCACCAGCCTGAAATATTATGTTGATTAAAAAAGAAATTTCCAACTCAATAAAAAATGATTGTAATAAGAGGGTTGGGAACTGAATCATGCAAACAACTGAGGAACTGTGGAGAAAAAAAAACCCCATAAAGATACAGATAGAAATTCTGATTCTTTGTTCAGTGCTAAGGTGTTTTGTCTTTCCTTTTAAACATCCACATGATAAAGTCTCAAATAACAGGAGAATGCTCTTTCATCATTCTCAACTGTGTTTGGGTTAAGGTATAGACTGACTGTGCCTTATTTGATTTATTGGAGGTCGGACACTTTCACATCGACTTTCCCTTACACTCTACACAGGCCATTAATCACAGACTTCATATGATACATAATAACTGCACTGGCTCTATTTCATGATGTTAACTATCCCTGTAGCTTTCAGCTTCGCGTGAAACCATCCTCGAAAAACTAAAAATAGTTACCGAAAATCAGGACATTAATCTTATCAAGATAATCATCATAAGATAAATGTCAGTTGTCACTTTTGACACACTGATGTGATTTATTATAAAAAATCCTACCCCACCCCTTAGTGTTACGATTTCTAAAGATCCTCCCGAAAGTCTACAACAGTTTTTGGGGATATTAAAGACTATTAGTGGCATTAGTGCTTAATTTAATAGGTAGTTTTGAATGTTTTTATATATGTAACACAATAGTATGTAAGATTCAGCTAAGCTACTGTATGTTTTTTGCTTAATGTATACTATGTGTTTCAGTGGAGTGGTTATTGAACAGAACAGAAACAAATTATTGGCAACTCAAAAAAGCTGAAGGGATCACTCGCCACCATCCGAAGTTGTGCTCACCAGAATATTAGTCGCTGATGTCTGTTGTGACGTTCTGATTACTTATTTAAAGTACATAAACTGTTTAGAGACATTCATGTTTTACCAAATTCTTTACAAAAATATCTTGCTTTGCATTCCAAATGTGTCTTTCTGCCAAACACATGGTATTGGTGCTAAAAAGAGTCCCACCTTGGTGAAAACTGAATTTTCAGGTACGATCATAGACCATCATTTTTCACAATAATACTTTTTTTTTTTTTTTGTAAATATGCATAGAAAGAAACACATTTACATAAAATGCAAATCGTTCAATGATCTTAATTGTCATTCAGATGAAAAAATGTCTTATTTTAAAATGCAAAATTAAGATATCGCACTAGGAATTTAACATGGTTATGGACACTACAGATTTTTTAAAGAAAAAAATAATAATTCTGAACAAAATGCAGAAATGTTTAAGCAACATATTATGCTTCTAGATGCTTTCACCATCTTTAGTATCAAACTCATAAATAAATTTCTACATCTAGGCATTTGGCAGACGCCCTTATCCGGAGCGACTTACATTTTTATCTCATTATACATCTGAGCAGTTGGGGTTAAGGGCCTTGCTCAAGGGCCCAACAGGGACAACTTGGTGGAAGCGGGACTTGAACGTGCGACCTTCCGAACCGTAGTCCAATGCCTTAACCACTGAGCTATTCCTGACATTAAACACTTTAAATGATTATTGTTTGAATCCGAAAAATGGCAATTTTTGCAACTTAGGCAAAGTTAGCAACTTGAAATTTTTAGGGAAATAAAAGTTTCTGTATTATAGAGTATGTATGGCATATAAAGAAAATACAAAATAAATAAAAGTTTTTTTTTGGTAATTTCATTTTTGACCATTGTCTGTTTTACAGATTAAGGTTTTTTTTAGACTGTGTTATTGCTCTATTTGTAGCAATTTGTATTAAACCTCTGAATAAAATTCTCTCCCTTTATAATTTTTCTGAAGGTGTTCTCCAGGTTTAGTTTCCGTTTCTTACACCATACTGACTTAATATTTAATTAAATTACTTCTCAAGTCATAATAATACATTTATTCGCCCAGAGCTACCTTCCTACTTTCAACTATCAAGCTTTGATAACATTTGTCATTCAGGTCAGGAATTGTGTCAAAGTGTGTGTTCTTTTATAACATTTTTATGTCACTTTTTGATGAAGAGATTGTTTTAAATGTAAATTTAAATATCAGTCAGCTTTCTGATCTCTCACTCTATCTCACACACAGACACACACGCACACACACACACACACACACACACACACACACACACACACACACACACACACACAGAAATAGCTTTTCCCTGGTGAACTTACACAGAATGAAGCCATCTTCAGTCATGTTTGACATCTCCCTGATATTAAACCCCCAGAAACCCTTTTAGAGATGACTTCTCTCTCCTTTCCTATCACACACACTCCTTTCTTGTCTTTTGATATTCCCTAATAGTCTTTTCTCACAGAGGACATGTAAAATTCACATGACTCCCCAGCAGAGTGGATCAGAAAGATGTGTCAACATGTTATATCGCTCAAAATGCATGTTTAAATGTACAGTGAATGTTTTATAAGGGTGAACACCATCAACTTAGTTATTTTATTTCTTGAAATAGTCAGAACACAATTTCAGCTTCATATGCTGAATGAAGAATCATTTAAGTTTTTTCTAATTAAGTTCCTCAGCATCTTGTTTTCCTTGGTCCCCCAGGACAATAATTTTATATTTAATCATCGGCAGAGGCTTGGGCATAAACTATTTTTGAGAAGTACAAATCATTAGGGTATCCACATAATACCATGCAGACCAATCAACTTAACTTAATAGTGCATATGACATAAATACCCAGAATACACTTCAATCTGGCACAGCTACTTTGCAAAACACTAAACAGAAGAAGTAAAATTGAAAATATGATATACTACTTCATATTTAATTTCTGTCTCCTTACCTGCTACAGTCGCTGAGGAATCGTTTTGCTCTTTCTCTTTGATTTGAGTTGTGTTCTTTGAGCTTTGGCTGTGACAGAAACTCCTGCTTCTGCTTTATCTGTCTGTCATCTATGGATGACCTCTTCCCCCTTTTTCACTCCTGTCTTCCTTCATCCTCAGTCTGTCATATCTTGCTCTCATCTTTCTGTTTCATATCTTCTTTGACGGTGAAGGATTGAAATCTAACTGAAATCTACTGTATAATCGAAGAAAACCAATCAGATGTCACTGTGGGTAAATTCTTACAAATAGACAATTTTATCTGTACTTTAAGAACACCTAAATGTATCTAACCAATTAAATAAGTTTTATACAGTATATACTTTCATCTTGTCTTGTCTTCTAGTAAAAATCAATCTCTGTTCCCAAACTGTTTGCAGAACCTTTCTTCAATTCTTGATACAGTAGTTCTTGGTTATTTGATGCCACATGGTCTAATTACCTATGAATTGATTATGCATTAGCAATGAAATCTTAGGATGCAGTTAAAAAAAAAAAAACACACACACCTATGACTCCACTATAAACTCTACCAAACTCACCCTGAACTGTCAAGAACTATCTAAGGAACTGTCACAAATGACCTACCTACGTATATGACTGAATAGATGTAGAGATGTGCAATCATTTTCATGTCTGCAACTGTTAACTGTTTTATTATTATTATTATTATTATTATTATTATTATTATTATATAATATTTGCACCTGCCTGTGCCTTTTTTTTGTATAGTGTGTAAACAAAATCTAAGACTACTTTAAACCACAGATAGTATGATGGATGCTGTAAAAATAAATAAATAAATAAATAAATAAATAATAATAATAATAATAATAATAATTATTATTATTATTGTTATTATTATTATTATTATTGTTATTATTATATATATACAGTGGAACCCTGGATTGCATGCATAATTCGTTCCAAAAGCAGGCTTGTATATCAAAAATCTAATTATTCGTTCCACAGCCCAAAAAATAAATACATAAAAAATAATTAATACAAAATAAAACAAATTAACCTGCACTTTACCTTTAAAATGTTTTTAAATAAATCCAGACAGATAAGTGTTTCCATTTATGAGCGCAGGCGCTGTGTATGTGTGTGTGTTGCTGTATCTTTGTGTGTGTGTGAAGCTAAAGTAAGAGGAGAGGAGGAATCCCCTCTCCCTCTTCTCAGTAACCCATAGTAATTCTTCCTCCTCTCTTATTTGAGTTTCACATACATGGTGCACACGCACACACTAATGTAGGAAACACTCTTTTTTCGGGAAAATAAACAAGAAATCTCTCTAACGACACACAGATGAGCGCACACTAACGGAATCACTGCTGTAAAGTACAATTAAAACAAATTAACCTGCACTGTACCTTTGAAAAGAATTGCGAAAGAGCAGTGTTTCTGTGTCGAGCAGAGGGTGGGTGTCTATGAAGGTGTGACGAGGAGGGGTGTGTGTGTGAAGGGATACGGTGTCCAATGACGCACACACACACACGCAAAGTGCCTGCTGAGAAAGTGTATGTGTATGTAAATGTATGTAACATGTGTGTTATAATAAACAGTACACATGCGCTGTACACACACGCATACAAACACAAAATAAAATATGTTTTACGTGGACACACATGGTCACAGTGTTTTAGTAAACAGTACACACGTGCACGGATGTTGATCAAACCAGTGAGAGACGCGCACTAAGACAGAGCAGGGGAGGCAATTACCCACAATTCCGCAGCGCAAGAGAGAGAAAAACAATTGGCTCTGCGTCAAAACAAGAAGAGCATGAGTGCTACTTGATACTCGGTATTCGTAAACAAAGACTTTTGGTTTAGACGTTTTTCAAGTCAAAATTTATTAAAAATCTTTGTTTGTCTTGCGGAACACTCACAAACTGCTACTCACGAGCTGAGATTCCACTGTATATATGTTCACCTTCATGATTCCAATCTGAATTTATATAAAAAAAGAATAAATTCAGATTGGAATCATGAATTTTTTTCCCCCTCTAAATCCAGTGTATACTTATATTTTTTATTAGTTAATGATTAAGTCTTTACAAATATGTTAAAGACAGTAACATGATCATAAAAATGCCTTTTCTGCCATTTAATATTAAGTACAATTAAAATACAAATTGAAACTAGATATACTGTAATAGAACTGTGACAGAACATTACATGACTTTGACATTACTTAGGACAAGATGACTGGGTGCAAGACCATTGGCTGTAAATATTTCATTAAAATTTCTTATGCATTAGCCCCACATTTACCAAGTTCTTCCTGTTTAACAAACTAATATTTACAACTAATTCCATTCCACTAATTACTTTTTTGGACTTATAATGGTGAAGAACGATGGACCACATGTAGAAGCCTTTTCTGCTCTAAACTGGTTAATTTTTAATTATGCCATTCTATCTAGAGTTTAACTGCAAAGTACCATTTTATCGAAATGATCATCATGAGCTATATTTAAATATGAAGCAGACACTGATATATAACCTTACTTAATTATTTTATTATCATATCACCTTTAATAATTCTGAATTACATGGATGCGACAGGTTTTGTCCAAAATGAGTGGGTGTAATGTGAAAAATCTGGTCGTATAATAATAGACTTTCTGCTATTCTGAGCCAGGAACAGGTTCATCATTTATAAATACACACACACACACACTTTAACCATGTGTAATGTGTAATAATTGATTTTGTGATGGACCTTTTTAAAATTCGGAAACATGGGACTCTTAAAGCTCGAACAATAGATTTTTTAACGTTGAATCTCAGAAAAAAGTCAACGAATGCATTAATTCATGTCATGCAACATTATTTATTTATTTATTTATTTATTTTCATTTGGCTGCATTAGCTGTTAAATATATCACATTTCTAAACATTAACATTTTTATCCAGCATGCTGTTGCTTTTGGCATATACTAAAGGGAGCTCTTTCTCTGATGTCAACATAAATAGGGTCATATACTTTACATTTGGTTGTCCACCTGATTGCACTAATATGATTATACGCTTTCATTCTCTCTTTTAATTAATATTACAACTTGCTGTTGCATAGTCCCCACCTGTATATACAATCAACATGTACATAGAAACATTATATTCTAAAATATTTAGTTTTTAATTTGTTAATACACCATTATTTAACAGTTATTGTAAACAGTCATCATTCATCAGAAGTGAATCTTTATCCTCACAGGGGTGCTTTCAGGGGACCAAACAACTAAAAGTCCAACGAAGCAAGATCAGGGCCGTATTCACTAAGCATTTCAGAATCACTCATTAGCGCATAAAAACTATTTATGAAGCTTCCTACTCTTTCTTTCAGCACGGAGTAGGACTGCACCAAGGAAAATGTTTGACATCATTTTTCTTTATGACACTGAGAGCCATAAAGTAGGCTGCATGTTATAGTGGGTGTTGTAGTTGTAGACTTTTTTTTTGTACTTTTCAATGGTGGAAAAGGGAAATGCTGAAATCAGTGACAAACTTTATGCACACAGACCATCAGACCTAATCAAACTGCTTCATTTATAACTGTTTAAAGTCCCTATAATAGAGCTGTGTAGGACTGTCATAATCTGATCTAAATGATTTTGAAAAGAACGAGAAACTGGGGAGAGGATGAGAGCGTTTTTTTTCTTGCAGAGAAGGCAGAAGGAAATAATTAAAGCAAAATTCTGCCCTGCTCTTACCTCTAAAAAATAAAGAGTGATTGGAAGCAATTTGTGAAAGCATCAATAGCACCTGTCAGTTCACAACCCAGAGGAGTTTCAAACACGGAGGGGGAACACCTGTTGTGATGAAGTGCTGCTTCAGAGAATCTAAATCTAAACAGTTGTGTACAATAAAATCATTTAATGTTATAGTATATAAAATGTATGTATAAATCTGATTATTTTAAAGTGTGTGCCATGGATGATGCCCACAACATGGATGAATGCAACTTGTTTTTTCAGTGATTTCATGCTGTGCAGAGGAGCAATGTATGAATCTGCACATGATCTGCAGTGCTGTAAGAGCAGAGTTTAATTCATTATTTCCGACACTGTCGGCTGTGTCACTGTTTCAAAGCTGCATCTTCGCTGTTATTAAAAAGCGTACAGTGTCAGTCACCTGTGGAGACAGCATAGACATGTTTGTTAGTTACCGTAACTATTTACAAACCACATACAATGTTAAAAAAAAAAAAGGATAACATTTTCATCAATGTACGTGCAACCATGTACATTTTCGTACATGTTTTTTATGAGCTCCGTGACATTAAGTGTTACTAAAGCGTCTCTCCTCTGTACACATCTCTGCCTGGATGCCACTTCCTCACCACTCCAAACCGGTTAGGACACCTCTGAAGCTCTTCTACATTTTGGTGGATGTAGGAGTCATTTCTTATTTTAAGAATCTTGATAAATAGCTCATAGTCCAATTCCTGAAAGTAGGACCCAAATAGCGTCATTCTGAGAATTTTTGGCCACTTAGGAGTGAGTGATTTCCTACTCTGAGACATTTATACGGGGCCAGGACTATAGCAAGGATGCAATGTTGTCATCAGCCATACTGTAGATATGTGTGTGTTCCTTCTTGATGGCTAACACTTGTGTGAACTTCCTTGAACTTATCAACAATCCATACACACTTCTTTATGACAAATTACATTCTCCATACTCCAAGTCTTTAATAAATACCAGCACCAGGTACAGCCACAGACCAAAAAAAAAAAAAAAAAAGTCAATTTTCTGCAAATCACAAGTGGGACATTCATTTTTGAAGAACAGTATGGTGATGGAGTTCTTAGTCATAGTAAATAATTTTAGTGTTGCAAACCTATTTAAAGAAGGCCATATTTGGAAAACCTTGAAAATTGAAGGATAACTTGTCAACCCCTTGCAGGAGAGGTGCATCTGTCTGTAGGAACTGTACATACAATCATTCACGAACATTACTTGCACATTACAGGAAGCTGGCTGGGAGTTATTGCCACATCCCTGTACAGTCCTGACCTTGCTCCAAGCCATTTAAACATTGTAAGAAGTTCCTGGGAGGCCAGTGTTTCACACATGATGCAGGCAATCTGATCGTGTCTCTGGCATAATGAGAAAACTTTCTGCCTTGAATGGACAGAGCAGGTCTGTTTATAGAAATGTCATGTGGCAGATATTTTATAAGCAAAACATTTCTCTACCTCATGGACATTTATTCATAAACATGGTATTAGTTTCTACTACACTGCTAATGGCATGCAGCTATAGGTTTTTAGCAATGTAAGATGAGCAACATCAGCCCAACAAACCTCCTAAAAATTAAACACTAAATACCAGAGATTAGACTAATTTTAACAAGACAAAAGTGGGTATACGAAGAAGTCAAAAGAAAGTTTTCGGACAACATCTTGGTTTTTAATGGCTTTTGATGGAAATTTTAATGAGGTAAGACATAAAGTCACCACATGGTACATAAAAATGTTTTGTTTGTGCTAGGTTAGACAACTGTAATGCATTGATGTCTGAAAACAAATCAGCAGCCACACATCTTACTAGAACCAGAAGATCTAAACTCATCCCTGTGGATACCCATCTTAACTATGTTTCATTTACTCCCATTAAAGCTTCACGTTGAATACAATTAATAACGACCTACATCGTAGTGTGGTCTTGTGCCGCAGTGCCCGAGAGAACTACGAGTTGTGAAACAACCTTTCAATTAGTGTTTGGGACTCAGGCACAGTGTCAGTCTAAGTTTTTGTTAATAATTTTTCCCTTGCACGAAAAGGCACACAACTGAAAGGTTCATGGAAATAGAATGCTCTGATAAACTGGGGTGTTTGGATGCTGACAACACACCCTCTCAACACACCGGATGACTTATGTCCCAGAGTGCCCTCATGCCTGTGGTACCTTCTGGCTTTCCATTTACTTGCTGTCATACCTAGTCTTGCCTGCATGCACTTTGTGCACAATGTACTTTATAGTAAACCACTTGAGGTCAAAAGTATATCTAATAATTTGTGCTCTCTCTCTCTCTCTCTCTCTCTCTCTCTCTCTCTCTCTATCCTACCTGACGTGATGCTCTACTTCTGCTTGGAGCCTCCTTCACCTGAAAATCACTCATCATGAGAATGAATGTACATGATAGCCTGGAGGATGCCAGGAGATTGCTGTGGATGGCACCATACCTAAAGGTGGATGAGGACGGTCTCACCTGGATAGCAAAACAGTCATTCATCAAGTTTCATTCCTTAGTCAGTGGATAATAGAAATAGGCTTAAAGCTAATAATAGCAATGCAATACAGGAATCTAATACTCATTCTGAAAATGCTTTCAACACATTTTCTGACGGTACTGTTTGACTTTACGGTATACATTTTTGGATGAATGATGATTCATAATCTTAAAATTGGTGGCTCATTTTCTCTTTGAGCCATTTTCCATTTAAGGTTTCTTTCCCATGTAGTTTCAGGGAGTTTTTACTGAGTTTCACTGCCTCTGGCTCATTAGGGATACAAATCCATATCCAGATGTCTCTATTCTTAGAGCATCTGTAGAACACCACAACTTTGCACAAGAACATTAGCATTTATTATAATTACATGTGCAAAGCTATATGCAATGAACGTGTATGCAATGTAAATATTTTAAATTACTATGTTTGTAATTGATTTACACACACATATTTACATAAGGAAAGGGCCCAAAATCAACATATGGTAAATTATTTTCAATAGCATATGATTATATGACTGTGCCTAGTGCAATTTAATTGGAAAATACCTGATAGTGTAGAAACGGGCTAGTGTTGTCCTTTTTGCTGCTGTAATGCGATATGAGAAATATGAATACATGCCATTATACAAGACATGTAATTATTCAATTCACGGTTGGGGAGTGCCGGACCTGTCTCCAATTTCTCATTGAAATATGCCTGTGGCTAAAACCCTAGAGTAGAAAGGATCCGAGTATGCAGGGGATTGTTATTACTGTGTTTTAGGCTCTCCAAAAGTGCTGACAGAGATCAGCTAATATTGCACTGAGCAAACTAAATCGACTGATGAGCCACTCCTCACTCTCAGCAAAGAGCTTGCTGGACTCCTTTGAAACCCATTCCTTGCGCGACGCTGAGTGTGCCAAATCATAGAGCAATCAATTCTGATTTACCTTTTATTTGATTTTACTTTACATTTCATTTGTGTCATCTGTTTGCAGCTTGTTCTGATCACAATAGTCAGGAATTACTGTCAATTATGCTGACATGATGGACAGTAAGCATGATGTGAGTGTCCCTAATTGGTTCAACTGCAATTGCATTTTTTTCCCCACTAGTGGATTTGGCATTTGAATTGTCTTAAAAGACGTGCATCCTTATGCACAGGAGTGAATGATAAATCTCATTCCATGTGTTGTGATGGAATATGTACCGGCTATGTATCAAATTATATATTAATTAAGAACCGTGTTTCTTATGTTAAGTAATTCCTGCTTTGTTTACTTGAACTAGAATGCAACTAGAATGGATTGAAATTAATATATAACGATCCATGCAAGCAACTATTTATATTAATATATAGAAGGTTAAGCTAGCGAAAATTACAGCCACCACTCTCAATATTATTGAAGAAACAAAAGCACTTTGGTCTTGATGTTAAGAGAATAATCAGGGAAAAGAGGATTGCTGCTAATTTACAAATCCAGCCATTTCACAGGAGCTATAAAGAGCAATGCTATCAAAGTTAATCTTTTATTCAGTCAGTAATTGCAGTTCATCCATCTTGTTACTAAAAAAGTAATCCTTATTTCCTTCTTCACCCTTGTGTGTGTGTGTGTGTGTGTGTGTGTGTGTGTGTGTGTGTGTGTGTGTGTGTGTTATTTATTTATTTATTTTTCCCCTCCACAGTCTCAATTACCAATGATGGCAATCTGTTCACACACACACAGATGTTTCACCCCCAAGGGAACAATCTGGCAGTCGCAGCAGCCTGTGTTTTCCTGTGTAAGTGTGTGTGTGTGTGTGTGATAGAGAGAGAGAGAGAGAGAGAGAGAGAGACTGTGGCATTAGGTAAACAGCTATAGCTGACTTTCTATTAAAAATGTCATAACAGTATTGTTCTATTAAGATAAAAAAAGTACCTTAGTATGTGTTAAAGGAACATTAAAGGAAATCAACGGATTGGTGGTTAAAAAAATCTAGGTTAAAAATGGTAACATTTGTAGCATGTAGCATCTCATTTCCTCCAGGTCTTCTTTCCACTTCCACCTGTGCACACACCTGTCACCAGGAGGAGCCTGATGTGCGGAGATGGCTTTTGGGGTTTCCATCAGGACTATATTACATGACAAGGGGAAAAAAAAAGGTGTGTTAAGAAACATTGAAATGCAAAATGCAGATATTTATTATCTCTTTTAGTAAAATGATTGCCACATTAAAATCATTTATACAATAGTACATTAGAAATCTAGGTTATATTAGGAGAAACTAATATGAAAAAAAACAAGTATAAGAAGATATGACCAAATATTTGAAATTGCTTAACATCGTAATTGATGTAACTGTCTATGGTATGGATATGACATTTTCTTCTACACAATCTAATGTTAACCTTCTCGTTAATTCAAGAGAGGAATTTCTTGCTGTATGACAAAGGAGACATGTCACTGCTGCGTTCCTGCTGCATTTTCCAGATGAATTAAGGCGCAAGAATTAGGGATGCAGACTTGGTGCAATGCTGAAAGCTAAATGTCCCTGTCACATTTCCACAAAGACCATGACGTTTCCACTGCATTTTAAAAATATTGAAGAATGCAGCACGAATGGGGTCAAATGGAAAACTGTTCATTTATCAAGTTCAGACTACTTCCTAGTTGTGTCCTTGTCAGGTTCTCAATGTATCTCAATTATACATTGTTTGACTGTGACCATACCTAACTGCCATCTCTCCATCTCTTCTGTTCTCTCTCTCCTCTCTCTCTCCTTTTCCCTCTCCCCGTCTCTCTGTCGAGCTATACATGTTGCTCCTGAGCTGCCAGTGATCCAGACCCCTCTGCCCTCTGGACCTGTCTAACTCGTCCTGGAGTCCTTCTTCTGGTTGGACATCTCGACGCATGGATGCCCTGTGTGGTCTGCCTGGGATGTGTGTGGTGGCTGGGGACGGTTCCACTTTTCCACGAAGACAGTCCTGTAATCGACTGATACAGACAGCTGTTCTCTGGGGATTTGTGACTTCAGTCACTCGATAGTTCAGGACTGGAATCTCCTACAGTCTACCTGAGCCTCCAGGACGAAACTAGACTCCATTTAATTTAAACACATCTCCTGTTATACTGAACTTCCAGTCTTACACAGTATTATGCTGATCAATCCCTGTTATCTGCTATCACCCACATGAGGATGGGTTCCTTGTTGAGTCTGATTCCTCTCAAGGTTTCTTCCTACTGCCATCTCAGGGAGTTTTTCCTTGCCACCGTCACCCTCTGCTTGCTCATCAGGGACAATTGTATCATTTTGATTCATACACATTTACATTTCATACAAACCTAATTCTTTTGATTGTGTAAAGCTGCTTTGCGACAATGTCAATTGTTAAAAGCGCTATACAAATAAAATTGAATTGAATCAATGTGTCTAATCAAACATAATTTAATGTTTGCATGTAGATTAAAATGCACTAGATGTTTATTATACTCTCACTACACTGCCAATGTGCCGAGCAGTTTGGTATAAATATTGTGACATGCGTAGTGCTTTTCATCAAAAAGTGGTGGTATTAGGAATTTGACTTGGCATGGACATACTATGAACTTGCATCTTCTGCAACATGGTTATTGACCTAGCATGGTCACAGCACATGCCTGAAGAGGTCTTTGTGAGAACTCCATTGATGTAGCAAGACCACAATGACATCCCAATGACAAGTCAATCAGAATGTATTCAATCTTTCCTGTAGGCGTCATTCTTGTAGTATGTCAATTTACCCATTTATCCATACGTCAAGTCCATAAGACGTGTGAACTGTATGCAAGGATCAGTAATCTGTAGAACACACATCCCGATGGACTGTTTATACAGTAGTTGCTGGAGATTTCAACCTTGCAAATCTCAAGTCAGAACTTCCTAAATTCCACCAGTTTGTGGACTTTGCAATGAGAGGGGATAACACGCTGGATCTTGTTTACGCAAACATCCCTGGCGCATATCGGTCAGAGCCCCGCACCCACCTCGGTTACGCAGAACAAATCTCTATTATGCTAATTCCAGCATACAGACCACTTGTGGATTACTGCGGAGGTGCGTGCACTTCTGAGGACCCAAGACTGCCTTCAGAGTGGGAGACAAGATGGCCCTAAGAACAGCAAGGGACAAACTGTCCCGGGCCATCAGAGAGGCGAAGCGCATTTGGCTTTGTGGCAATGTCAACTGTTAAAAGTGCTATATAAATAAAATTGACTTGACTTGACTTGATTTGCGCAGGGAATCCACAACCACTTCAGAGACAGCGGATCCACACGACGCATTTGGCAGGGTATACAAGCCACCACCAACTATGGCGAGGAAGATCACCCCTCCTCCGAACGACCAGAAGCTGTGTCTCACCACAGCTGATGTGAGGGAAACTCTACGCAGAGTCAACCCACGTAAAGCTGCTGGACCAGACAACATCMCMGGCAGAGTRMTCAGRGAATGTRCADWWCAGCTGGCAGATGTTCTCACCGACATCTTCAACATCTCTCTGAGCAGCGCCATTGTTCCCACATGCTTCAAGTCTACCACCATCATCCCCATGCCAAAGAACTCTTCTGTGTCCTGCCTCAATGACTACCGCCCTGTTGCACTCACACCCATCATCATGAAGTGCTTTGAACAGCTCATCATGAGACACATCAAGACCCTGCTGCCCCCCTCACTGGACCACCTGCAGTTTGCGTATCGTTCAAACCACAGACGACGCCATCTTCACCACACTCCACCTGGCACTGACACACCTAGACAAGAAAGACACTTACGTCAGAATGCTGTACATAGGTTTCAGTTCAGCATTCAATACAATCATCCCCCAGCACCTGATCGGGAAGCTGAGCTAGTTGGGCCTGAACACCTCCCTCTGTAACTGGATCCTGGACTTTCCAACCTTAAGACCTCAGGCAGCGCGGATTGGGAACTATACCTCCAGCACCACCACACTGAGCACAGGGGCCCCCCAGGGCTGTGTGCTCAGTCCCCTGCTGTTCACGCTGCTGACTCATGATTGTGTAGCGACACACAGCTCCAATCATATCATCAAGTTTGCTGATGACATGACCGTGGTGGGTCTCATAAGCAAGAACGATGAGTCAGCGTACAGAGAGGAAGTGCAGAGGCTAACGGACTGGTGTAAAGACAACAACTTGTCTCTGAACATCGATAAGACAAAAGAGATGGTTGTTGACTTCAGGAGGACACGGAGCAATCACACTCCGCTCAGCATTGACGGCTCTTCTGTGAAGTTCGTCAAGAGCACAAAATTCCTGGGTGTCCACCTGGAGGAGAACCTCACCTGGTCCCTCAACACCAGCTCTCTGCACAAGAAAGACCAACAATGTCTGCTCTTCCTGAGAAGGTTGAGGAAGGCCCAGCTTCCACCACTAATCCTCACCACCTTCAATAGAGGAACTATTGACGGTCTAGTCAGCTAACTAGATCTCTTACTTAGCTAGCTGGTTCCGGTAAAGCGCGTTGTTAATTTATGTTGTGTTTTTAATTTATGTTGTTGCATGGATGTAACACCTTGGTCCTGGAGGAACGTTGTTTTGTTTAACTGTGTACTGAACTGTATATGGTTGAAATGACAATAAAAGCCTACTTGACTTGATTTGACTTGACTTGACTTAATGTAGTTATTTACATTTACATTTAGGAATTTGGCAGACGCTATAGTAGTTATGATGTTAACTGGTTAATGACACCTGGTTAATGACATCATTACTAAATCCTTATTAAATTCTTCATGGACATATTCAATAAAAACATGGCAGCTTCACATCAAGGGAGATAATACTATATCCTTACCATTTTCTATAGCATTCCTGACAAGTTGTACAAGTTCTTACTGTGTTCATCCAATTTCCTGAGGATGTAGTGGGAAAGTGGCTCAGTGTGATGGAGGTTTAGGCTAATGGATAAGCACTGAAGACACAAGCCCTGTATTACTGAACGTTGACAGTGACAGGGAATGTAAATTTTCTGAACAATATGAACAAAATGAATAAGCTAGCAGTCCTGGTCAGAATTCAGAGATCCTACTAAGAGTGGAAAAAACAGGGAGAACCAGCAACACATCACATGTGAATGTTGATGTCACTGGTTTCACTACTGCAAGGAAGTCCTGGGATGCTAGTCAAGCAGCAAGCACAATTGGGCAGTTCTTGCACCGCTAATTAACATCAAATAGTGTAACCTATGTTATATCACTTTGAAAGCATTCATCTGCTATCAGGACATTGTAAAATGCAGACAAGACCCTTTATATCTTTATTACAACTGCCAAACAACTGCAAACACAACACGCTGAATATCTGAATATTTTAATCATGTGACTCCATATTCTACAGCCACTACTCTTTATCAATTGGTGGATTGCCTCAGTTGATAAAAATTACCATAGACCTCCTGTATGCTAATGTGATCACATCCTGCTGCTGTACGTCACCCCTCTGCCTATGCTGGGACAATCTGTCCACAAACAGTTCTCTTTAAAGAGAAAAACTTATCAGGCTGAGGCAGGTTAATGAGATATACAGTACATACGGAAACTGCAAAAGAAGCTGCAGGGAACTAACATGAGGTGTGCTGTAAAAATGCTTTACAGGCTGTATGAAACAAAGAATGATGAACTGTAGTGGTTTGAAAAGAGAAACACGGAGATCAAGTTGTACAAACACATTTTTATGTACAGAAGTACAAACAGCAGTGTCTTCTCCATGCTACACTATATTGCCAAATGTATTTACTTTAGACCTTTCCTTGTTGTTGCAGGTCCCACCCTCTTCAGTGTGCCTGCAATCTATTGGTTGGACCTGCTTGTCCTTTGTTGGTCCCGCCTCCTGCTGGATGATTGACACCAGAGGCCTACTTAAGGCCTTCAGACCACAGTGCTACAGACCGTGTCTTTGCTTACTGTTTTTCCGATGGCTATTTGTAAAATTATATTGTGTATGACCTTGTGCTACGTTTCTGACTACATTTTTGTGTATGCCCTCCTTTGGTTTTGGTTGCCCGGATGTAAATACGTTTTGTATATATTTGTATACGTAGTTTTGTAATGTAATTAGTGGCTTAGTAATTTGTTTTTTCAGAAGAAAAGAAAAGATGATATTATATATGTTATATAGGAAGATATCTAGAAATCAAGGTAGATAGATAGATAGATAGATAGATAGATAGATAGATAGATAGATAGATAGATAGATAGATAGATAGATAGATAGATAGATAGATACTAATCACAGAAAGCACTTTTGCTTTTTCCTTCTTTGAGCTAAAAGCTCTGCTAAAATTACAGAAGAGACAAATGAGCACATTGTAATGCACTTAATCTGTTCAAAAGATCATCAAAGTCAGCCATTACAAGAGCATGGGCACTTAACTGATCAGGACGAATCAGTGAGAGAAAGGGACAGTGACAGAGACAGTGTCCATTTGTGCCTGAAGCTTCTATTTTAAGGTTACTGGCACTTTCCTAAGATGGATTGTAATGTCATCACATTTGGAAAAGATAGGAAGTGGGACAGACATACAAAATGGCTATGAAGGCGATGTTTTGTAAAAATAAATAAATATATTCAAACCTGGCTATTTTAATGAATATTTTCACGATGAAACCCGTCGATGTTTAGGATATCCCATGTGTGGGGACTTTTAGCAGATGATATGTAGAGGTAAAGCAGTGTTATTGTGACCTGGTAAAATAAAAGTTAAAGTAACTCTCTTTTAAGCACACCACAGGAGTTAAGAAAGTAAGTACTGTAGGTTTAAACCTTGATATTGGCAGCTTGAAAATTAAGCCACAAACCATGAAACCATGAAATTAGATTTCCTAGATTCAGGGCTCAAAGACGCAAATCAGGATGGACATTACTCATTTCTTATAGCATAGAAGTGTACTAAATTTTCTCAATACACACATTTAGACATTGGGCAGTGCATTTTAAGTTATTCTATTATTAACCTTTCTTCTCCTGTTTCTTTCACACACCTAACCCCATGCTTTAGAACTTCAACAATAACTGGATCACGATGAATTCAAGAGCATAAACAGATTTTTGGTAAGAAATTAAGGAAGGTAACTGTATTTTGTTATCTCTGTTGTTAAAGGACTCATTTATCGTTTATTGGCACAGGTAGACATTTGATTATCATTAGTGAGCAGGTGTTGATTAATTTTCTATTGCAGAAACAACATTTTAAGTTGCAAGAAAAAACACACATTTGTATTATTTCACTCATTATACTATTTTATCATTCTGCAGTAACATCTCAGCTATATTTGAAGCAGCATTGTTATTTAATCTTTGGCATATAAGGCTTTTTCTGTAACATCAATAACCTTTTGAAAATAACTGCTAATAAGTATGATCACAGTTTTACATTTTGCTAAAAGTTGCTATCAGAGTTAGCTAACCAATGTATAACACAAATATGGTGCAGTGCATAAAGTATATTGTATGTATGGCACAATGCACCTATATAACTTTAAAGGAAATATTTCTTTATTGTAATGTGTCTGAATTTAAATTTACGTTATTCATTATATAAAATACACTTATCAGCTATAACATTAAAACCACCTGCCTAATATAGTGTAGGTCCAATTGTGCCTCTAAAACAGCTCTGACCCATTTACAAATGGTATCTGGCATCAAGATGTTAGCAGCAGAACCTGTAACGTCCAAAATTCTGTGTTTGACTTCCTCATCTCATAAATGCATGATCAGCTCTTAGAGACTTTTTAGTGTTAGTCATCAAGTTGAACTCTTTTTCATATTCCTCAACCATTCCTGAACATTATTTGCAGTGGTGCAGAGCACATTATCTACAGTAAGTAACCAGTGGCATTAGGGAACACTATAAAGTACCATCTATTCCCCAAGTAAGTAACACACATGCATAAAGACATCCACATGATATAAAAGAATATTAATCAGAATAGGACATCTTCTTACATACCACCTGCTCCATGGTCCAGTTCTGATGCTCACATGCCAATTGTAGTGGATACTGCCATTCAGCAGTGGACAGGGATCAGCATGGACATGCTGACTGGTCTTGGTCCACACAAACCCATGCACATCAAGCTGCATAGCACGGTGTGTTTTGACACCTTTCTGCCATCGCCAGCATTAACTTTTCCAGCAATTTGTGATAAAACAGCTCTTCTGTGAGATCAGGAAACAGTCAGGCTTGCTGTTGCTTCCCATGTCCATTAATAATAATAATACTATTATATCCTACCCCTTGACAGGCACCATTGTTATGAAATAATGTTATTTATTTCAGCTGTCCTGTGGTTATGACTGATCGAAGCGGATTTTTACATTTTAGACCTGGGATCCATAAATACACACATGAGATCATATTAAAAGAAAAAAAAAATGTAAATGTTGGAGATATCTATCGACTGTATGTTTTTCCAAATATCAGCTGTGCAGCCTGTGTCCACAAAGTCACTGTAGAATCCTATTCTTGTCTGATAGGGTGAAATCTTATACGGTCTCTGCTCGTAGCTCGTCTGCCTCAATCTTCAATGAGATGTGTGTTCTGAGATACTTAATAAAGTGTTTATTTGAATAACTCTAGCATTTCTGCCAGCTTATACTAGTCTGGTCTTTCTTCTCTGACATCCCTGATCAACAAGATATTTCCACAAAGTAGGGCTCGCTTGATGGTTTTGCTGTGCTTGTTGCATTTTAAGTACTTATTGCAAAAAAATAAAAAATAAATAAAAACGGAAAAAGAAACGCATGAACCCTTTCAGACCACATACCTTTTTTTCCGCTGCTCCAAGGTCCTATCTTTATGCACCATAACAAATTAAAGTCATTTTTTTTTCAACTAGCCTCATTAACAAGCGGATTTCTTATAGCCACATAACTGTTTAATTCCAGTCCTGTGAGTTTTCATTACATTGTATGTGTATGGCAAAGCTACTTACTATTAAACATAGCTCTAATTTGTACTGTTGATTTTTTAACATGCAATTTCACCAAGTGTTAAACTGTTATCCATTCATGTTTTTTTTTTTTTTTTTTCAGACAACATTTCCTCCACTAAGTTTATGGTTCATCAAACCTTCCAAGTTTTATAAACATTTTAAAGGGTTCTTAACCCAGTTCCAGTAATTTGAAAGCTTCTTAGTTGCTTTCTTTGCTTGATGCAGACCAATAATCTGACCCTACTGAAAGGGTGAGAGTTATTGATTTATTTATTGTGGCCAGGTAGTGCACTTCAAGCATTTTTGTGAAACCTGTTAGAATTTCAAAATGTATTTAATTTCTGTTGTATTTTTTTTGCTTTGTATTGAAAATCCCTATATTGACAGGTTACGTGTTTATTACTTGTTTATTAATTGTATGTTGCATCGTGTCCCTGAAATGCAGCGCTCAAGTCTCAGCTTCTAAAATAAATCCCATTGAGCACTAGCTTCTGTCTCTGTCAGCTATACACCACTCCATGAACACCTCGAGCCACTGCCTGGTCAATTTTTGGGACAGAGGGCTATGGTCTCAACACCACAGATAAAGAGAGACAGAAAGTGTACGAATGCTGCTATTCATCCTTCTTCTCCTTCTTTTCGGGAGCCCAGCAAGTGACACCCAAGGACAGTAATTGAGAGCAGGAACAGGAGCAGAGGTGTCTGCTGTCAAAACAGTGGAGTGACAGCTACAAAAAGAGAAAGAAAACGAGAGAGAAAGTGTGAATGAGTGTTTGACATCCACAGTGAGTCGTGCTCATTAGAGCGGATGGATGCTTCACAAAAAAAAAAAAAAAAAAAAAAAAATCTTTTTCCAGCAAGTAAGAGCAGGAAAGAAGTAAAAAAATGTGGATGGTGGGGCTAGTAGTCTTTTGATGGCACAACTGCGTTGCTACTTTTTTCAATGTATGGGTGAATTTCTATGCTTTGCTCACATCCATAAACAACTTTGATAAAGTATGCTAATTGAAACCAAAACACACCTAAACATTAATCACTGATGAGAGAGTAGAATTCAAATCTACTTGTCAGGCTTTTACTTATAAGCTATATATATATTTTTTTTTATATGTTCAGATTTTCATTTATCCTTACCCACAATGCTTTCTAATGAATTCTAAAACAAAGTTGTGGTCTAATTTCAAAACCACAAGCACAAGGCAGTTACTAAGCATGTGTTACTAAATGTTGTATGTTTAATGAGCTAATGAACACTGGTCTTTGTCCAATTAACTTTATAGATATAGCTTGAATGAGAACAAGCCTGTATTTTCACATGGATCAAACGCATCTGTCGCTGTGTTTCCACCAGGTGCACCATGGTGTGTTTCTTAAGCCTCCCAGAAGCAGCTCTCCATGTCAGCCTGCTAAACGTTTGCTTCGGAAATCAGTTCAACCCACCAATCCGGGAGTGTTTTTTATTAATCCCCCCCCCCCAAACATCACATCAATATAAATAAGACACATTACAGATCAAAACATATACATTAAGAGAAATAAATAAATGTATACAAATGAAATGTTATGGATATATTTACATTACTATAAAATGAAAATACATAAATGGTTAATTGATATATTTTTATTATAATGTTTTAACTAACTGATGAGGATTATTCCTCCAAAGGAATCTAAATCCAAATAATTTGGGGCCTTATTGTCACGGGACACCACCAGAGGGCGCCAAAGTGCCCACGAACTCCATTTTGTGTGTTTTGTTTTCTGTTGTTGTTTTGGACTCAAATTCCCAGAATGCACCTCAGTCAGGTGGTCACGCTCACCTGAACTGAGGGTGCTAATTAGTTTCATTATAAATGTTCCTCAGTTTTGTCTTGTCCTTGTCTTGCATCTGTTCGTGTAGGGTTACTGTTTGTCATGGTATGTTGTCTAGTTCTTCCTGCTCTCTGTGTTCTTCTTACTATCTATGTTCTCCTGGTTCTGTGTTCTTCCTAGCTCTGTGTTCTCCTGACTTTGTGTTCCAAGCTCTGTGTTCTTCCTGGTTCTGTGTTCTCCTGGTTCTGTGTTCTCCAGGTTCCGTGTCTAGTTCATAGCTCTGTGTTGTTTAGCTCCATGTCTCCTAGTCTGTCTGTCTCTGTCTGTCTGTAATGTTTTATAGTTAGTTTATCCTGGTTTCTGTTCCTTTTGTTCCCAGTGTTTTTGTGGTCAATAAAGTC
>QMIH01001164.1:2231-81620 GCA_003987875.1 Clarias batrachus | reverse complement strand
TATATATTATTCATTTATTTATTTATTAATATATTTTTCTATATTACTAAAACATTAAAAATATATATTTATATTACTAAAAATAGTTGTTATTTGTTTGTTTATTTATTTATTTATTGACTTATTTATTTGCCTCAATTATGACACTTTTCTTGGAGGAGGCTCTACCTTAAACAGTATGAAGTATGTTTGAACATTTAAGGCCCTCCCTCTGTTATGGCATGAGTTTCTTAACATTTCTGTACTGTTTGCAATCATGTGGAAGTGTACAGTGCCTTTCAAACTTGGTACTTCTGATGGCAACTCATTGCATCAGAACTAATTTAGAGGTGATAGAGCAATGGAGTGAATATGTGTGCAATCACAAAAAAATGTTGTCCTTTTTTAAATGTTTAAAAAATTCCACATTTTAATATACATTTATTGTGTGGATTGTTTTGAACAAATTCAGTATGGGATATTGTTTGTAGATTCAAAATATACAAATACAAAATGATGGTATGTGTAGAAATGGTTGGTTTGCTCTTGACAAAAACACCATTTTTATCATTTAGTTTGTTATGAAGTTTATCAATGCAGGCAGCCGATACATGCACATTCTACGGATGTGAGGACTTGCTGCATATCAGAAATAAACTCTTACTCAAGATCTACAAAACTGGACAGGGTGTATACGATTTTCTGGACCCCTTTGTTTGCATGTTTCCACGGCACTACCACCCTCACTGCCTACAGACATGGCTACAACCAATTACAACTCCCAGAGCACACAATCTCCTTTACTTTGAGCTCACACCCCTTTGTTGTCAAACCCCATGTGACGCTACTGCTTGCAGAGTTCTGTTCCAAGTGTTTATTTGTTTTTTGTTTTTTTTCTGGGCAATGATTTGTGTTGTTGCCGCTGATATTGTCCATTGCCTGATCTACTGCCTGTGGATTGACATTAACTCCTGCTTGCTGATTCATGTTTGTTTGTATGGATTTAGTTAAATGCTAATCTGTATCTGCATCATGCCTCTGTCCTCACATCCTAACAGCATAGAATCCAATGTGCAAGTGATCAAATTGCAATATTACAATATTGCTTAATTCTATCTATCTATTATATCTCAGCACTCACATGTCCGATTATATGATATGGAGACATTCTGAGGTATTGTGTTGAAATTACTGCACATGCAGATAAACACTATGTGGGCTATGGAACTCCAAAGATATCCAGGGAAGAAAATCTGCCAATTCATGCTTCATTCATTGACTGCAGGAGCTGTAGCAGAGAGAGCCACTGCTTGCTGTCCAGCTGGCGCAGCTTCAGAAGGAGGTCAACAGGGAGATGTCTCATGCTGAGGATTAACCAGACTGAAACCTTGTGTTTTCTAATTTACGCCATTATGCTTGAAGCATGCTATGTTAGCCTTGTTAGCCCAGAGATGTTTTCTGTGAGTTCAGAGATGTTTCCTTTAAGACCATGTCTGGTCTGCCTGAATTTTGCTCTGCTTTAACATTCTGTGCCTGAGTAATGGCTTGCCTTGAGTCATGTCCTGTTTTGCCTGGGATTATGCTCTGTATAGTAGTAGTAGTTAAGTAGGTTTTTATTGTCATTTCGACCATATACATTTCAGAACACAGTGAAACACAACAATTTTCCCCCAGGACCAAGGTGTTACATACAACATAAATTAACAACATACATTAACAAAGCTAACTAGCTAACTAAGAGGCCTAATTAGCTGACTAGCTGAGACAAGACAGATTGACAGTCCTATACAAAATAGAATATAAAGTGCACATGCAACTTGAGCACTTGAGGTAGTGGGAGATAAAACAGTAAACATTTCTTGTAAGTAGTAGCAAAGATAGAAAAGGAGTTTTGGGCAAATAACAAGTAATAAATATTGTGCTAAAGAGCAATTACAGGTTGGTATGTAGAATTGTTAGATGGCTGTTAATCAGTGTGCGTGTTTTTATCAGTTCAGTCCCAATGTTTTGAAGTGGTTGAGTTTATCTGAGTGATGTGTGTGTGTGTGTGTGTGTGTGTGTGTGTGTGTGTGTGTGTGTGTGTGTGTGTGTGTGTGTGTGTGTGTGTGTATCAGTCCAGTCCCTTTTTGTTGTAAAATGTTACACAATCTGGAAGTGAGGGCCGAATGCTTTGGTACCTTTTTCCAGATGGCAGAAGGTTGAAGAGTGAGTGAGAGGTGTCCCCCCGATCAGCCCCAATGCTGGTGGCTTTGCTGATGCAACGTGTGATGTAAATGTCTTTGATAGAGGGAAGAGAGACCCTGAGGATTTTCTCAGCTGTCCTCACTATCTGCGGTAAGCTCCGAGATGGCACAATTCCCAAACCAGACAGTGATGCAGCTGCTCAGGATGCTCCTCTATAGAAGGTGGTCAGAATTGGTGGTGGAAGCTAGGCCTTCCTCAGCCTTCTTAGGAAGAAAAGACATTTTTGGACTTTCTTGTGCAAGGAGCTGGTGTTGAGGGACCAGGTGAGATTCTCCTGCAGGTGGACACCCAGGGATTTTATGCTGTTGACCATCTCCACAGAGGAGTCGTTGATGTTCAGCAAAGAGTGGTCACTTCATGTTCTCCTGAAGTCAGCAACCATCTCTTTTGTTTTATCAACATTCAGAGCTAAGTTGTTATCATTACATTGGATAAAAGGTATTGACTAAAGATTGGACTAACTGGATGAAGAATGTGTTCTGAATTGCACAAGTCCGTTTGCTACTGCACTTCCTCTCTCTATGCTGACTCGACAGTTTTGCTGATGAGACCCACCACAGATTTGTCATCAGCAAACTTGATGATGTGGTTGGATCCATTTGTCGCTACACAGTCATGAGTCAGCAGCCTGAACAGCAGGAGACTGAGCACACAGCCCTGGGGGACCCCAGTGCTCAGCGTGGTGGTGGTGCTGGAGGTATAGTTTCCAATCCTTTTCTTCCGTCCAGAAAGTCCAGGATACTATTAAATGATAAACTGTAATCTATGTACAGCATTTGAACATAGGTGTCCTTATTTTCTAGGTGTGAGTGTGATAGAGTGTGATGGAGATGGTGTCATCCGTTGAACGGTTAGGATGATACACAAACTGCAGTGTCACATTTTTCTTTGCATTGAAACGAACGTAATAGTTGCTCAGCGCATCTGGATGGGAGCCGTCACTGTCAGGTGATGATGTCCTGTATTTGGTGATGGCTTGTATCCCCTGCCACATGCACCACATGTCTCCGTTGTCCCTGAAATGGTTATGGATTCTCTGGGAGCGTGCGCACTTTGCCTCTCTGATGGCCTGGGATGATTGAGGACCTCATGCTGTTGCCGCTGCCTGGCCGAGCATCACGTGATCAAAACTGAGTCAGTGTGTGTAAAAGTCGTCCAGGACAGTAGTAGGAGAGACATTACTCCTCTCATCTTACTTTCTTACTTGGAGCTTCACACACTCGTATACACATACACAGTGTGTGCGCGCACAAACACTTATCTGTCAGGGTTTATTTTAACTTTTTAGTAAAGATAAGTTTTTTTTTTTCTTTATATTTTGTATTAATTATTTTTAGATATTTATTTTTTGGGGTGTAGAACAAATAATTTGAGTTTTCATTATTTTTTATGGGGGAAATTCGCTTTGATTTAAGAGTGTTTTGATATACAAGCATGCATCTGGAACAAATTATACTTGTAATCCAAGGTTCCACTGTACTTTAAACAGTAGTCTCTGCTGCCTTTGAAGAGAATGTTGGTTACAAGCATCCCTCAACAATATTCTTCCTTTTGGAACACCCTGTGATGTCACCAAGACAGACAACACTGTCCACAGTTCCCTGTAAAGCAGTTTTATTCCTCATGCTTTGGAATCTTACTTAACATAGTTGAATACCCTGTGTCCACTTCACAGAGAACTACTAGCTGATCAGTCCATAGCCATAGGTTTGCAATGGAATTGTCTTGCATCTTCTTTTATTTTTGCTTTAGTTAATATTGTTCAATTACTGTGTATTTACCTGTTGATATTATTATTTTTGCTTTACATATGCATTAGGGCCATGCCTTATCTGAGAGGATTCAAATAATTTAAGCTTTTGTCATACAATGCATCATTTTAATTTGTATTTTAATGTGTGTTTTTATTGTTATTTGGTTTAATATTGATTTATCCATGACAAAGAATAAAAGAAAAATCTTTAGGTTGCACTGGTGGTGCCTGGCTGCACGTGTTGTGTAGCCACCTGATGTTTTTCCCTAGCTCAAGAATCATTTGAACCTTAAAAGACATTTAAAACTAAACAAAACTGACAGCATTTTTCACTGATGGTAGCAACATGATTATAAATCCCTTGATATGTTTTATACATATGATTGCTTGTGCTCTAAAAGACATTTGAGACAGACTAGCGAACAGTCAATATCCATTAAATGTCCCATATTACTTATTATAGGACAAGACCCATTTACTCTGGTGTAATATTTGAGCAATCAAATGTGTCTAAAACATTTACATCAATCTTTCTTGGATTTTATGCTTACTTACATATTTATAACTATTACTAGCAATGAATTGATTTTCACATTACATTAAAAACAGCTAAACAGAAAAAAAAAATAGCTGTTTGTTTTTTAAGTATAGAAAATAATAAAAGTAATAAAAAAAAAACATTTTATAACAGCCATATTAACCCATTTGTACATCTACATGCTACAAAGATATTGACTGCAGCAACACTAGTCACAGAAGTGGGAGTGCTGTCCTTTTGACCATTCAGTGTACGCTAAATATAGAGCAACTCTCGAATAAAAAACAAAAACAAATACTGCATGTCAGTATTAATAGAAAATGTGCAGACACCCTGGTGTGTTTGTGTTTAACTCACCCACTCACTCGTCGTCTATACCACTTTATCCCGTTTACAGGGTCGCAAGAGGCTTGGAGCCTATCTTAGGAGACTTAGGGCATGGTACTGTACACACTGGACAGAGTGTCAATATATTGCAGGGCACATGATGTGTTTAAAATCTTTGAAAATCAAAAGGAGATTAAAAAAGACTCATCATCAACATATAAAATGTTAGATTAGTTCTGTAGTACACTGACTCATCAAAAAAGTCTCATTCTCTAATATTTAATTGGACCACCTTTTCCCTTTGCTTTGTGTTGATTGCATTAATTTCTCTCCAAGATCTTATATTGATGATGGGACAATTGTAGCGCAGCACGAAGCCTTTTCCAGCACATCCCAAAGATCCTCAATGGGGTTAAGATTTGTAATGATGTCTCACACTCCCTGAAACATTCTTTCTCAATTTGAGCCTAATAAATTGTTGTGATCTTTTTGTTAACTATTTATTTCTTTCAAATGACAGTTTTGTAAAAACTGAAATTACTATGCTTATACTGTGCTTGCAAAAAGCTCATTGTTTGTTTTAAGCTGTTGTAAAGTTGTTGACGCTACCTCTAATTTTCGAATCTTATCTAAATGTTCCTAATTCTAAATACTGTTTGGGTTCATTAAATAGCATTCATGCTGTTCAGGAAAAATAAATTCAAATAAAATACAAAATGTCAGTGATTCAGCACAAGTACCAAGTTTCAGGTCATGCCATTTGTGTCTGATAAAAATATAAAAAATAAAAATACTCCTCCTGGTTCAGTTTTGTACATTAGTGAGGTACATTTATCAAGTTTATCTTTACATATAAGCATTTCCCATATACATTTATTTTCTTGCCCACTACAGTACTGTAGGCACAAACTTGTTCTATGGTCTTAAAAGAACCATTTTTTATAAGCAGTTTGCTTGATTATAAGACATAAAACATCATTAAAACACAACATTGCGTATATATATGTGAGAGAAAAGAGAGCTGGTGCTGTTTATTCAGTACAAACCACTTGGAGATACAGCAATGTCCTTGAGCCTGAAAACAGAAACACTTTTACCATCAATCATTGAGTGAGAATCCGTGAGAGATAATGGGTATTTCCCCAACACATGGTTTTACAGTCATAGGCTTGCCATCGAAATGATTTGTGTTTCTTCTACAAGGGTATGATGTGTGCAGCCAGACCAAGCAATATAAAAAAGTTCTCTAATCTTTTGTAATGCTGTCTGCTTTAGGAGGATTAATGTAAAGATTTGGCTACTTCATACATTATGTAATCAGAAATTATGGGGAAAAAATAAAATTCATTCTTGGCCAATTCACATCCTTTGACGTTGGAATTATATTGGAATCAGATTATTAGCATTCATCTAAACATATGAATTATTCATAAAAACAAAAGGTTTTATTTTGAAGAGATTTCCTTACTGCATATACAATGGATCCAGAATCTTCAAAGGGAGTTTTCCCGACATCTCAGAAGAATTTTCAGACATTTTACCAGTCCTGGAATATCCTGGGGCATCCTAGGTATTGACAGTGTCTCTTGGGTTCCTGCAAATGATATACAATATTCCGTAAATCAACCCCGCCCACTAAAAAAAGGGATTGGTTTATTTAGTACAAGGTGAATTTCTACGCGAGTGTACTCTCTCACTCCCAGACTCTGAAAAGCATATTTGGAAATAATAGAAATAGAGGTTTGTTTTCAACCCTGTCACATCATAACATACAGTTCCCTCCTTTTAAAAATAATGGGCCAGAGCCTGTGTATCGAGCTCAGAAAAAGACCCAAATGCAAGACACCACAAAGTCCCGTCTTTAATTGTAGAGAGGCATCAGCTGTGAAAGAGAGGGAGAATAAGGACTTGGCGAAGAACATTGTTGAAGACAGGTTAATCTTCTGTAGATTCCTTCTGTTAGAGGACTGAAGATGCTCACCATCCACTGGAGAAAGGGCTTGAGGCAGAATGCATGAGAATAAGAGGAATGTCAGAGTCAGAGCAGGAGCTGTTTTAGAAAACTAACTGATGATTAGCAGATAGATGTAGCAGGGCAGGCAGGACAGAGACAGGGGAAACTAAACTTGCTAGGTATTACGAGGAATTCAAAGATTTAGGCAGGCAGACAGACAGAATCCAAAATCCAATAAACTGCCCAAGATCAAATATCCAGTAATTATACATTGATCAGCCATACCATAACATTTAAACTGCCAATGTTGTAACATTCCTTCAGCCTCTGGGGTAGCTCCGACCCTTGAGGCTGGATCCAAGGCCGTTGGGGGGTGTGCTGTAGTTTCTGCCACTGGAACATTAGGCACAGTTCCTTTGGGTGTGGTGGGTTATTGGGTGAAGACTTGTTTGTATAGTGCATCCTATAGATGATCAATCACACTGGGCTCAGGGGAATTTGAAGGCCATGTCAATACGCTTCAACTCGTTTACCTGCTAAGTCCCATGTGTGACAGGCTATAATGCACCTGGGTTGTTGAGATATATTTGTGCCATTGACTATTTTAGGTGGATTGTGTGGCTTTTCTGTGGGATCGGGCTGGGTGAGCTCATCTTTGATTACAGGGTGTAAGAGGACCTTGGGTGACCATGACCATGTTACCAGTTTACTGGTATATAATCGGTAATCAATGTTATTCAGTTCAGCTGGTGGTGATGTTAGTTTTATGGATGATTGGTGTATATATCTGTATAAACAGGCAGAGAGGGTTACAGAAAGGGGGCATTACTTGCTGCGAAGAGAGGCAAGTTTAAGTATCTTTTCTTTGCTATGTTAAATTGGTTTTACTATTTGTTTAGGAGAAATAAAGAGAGTAGTGTAGCAAAATACTACAAATTTATGATGTCCAAAATGGCATGTGGCAATACTGTCTTCTAATATGGTGTTGTGGTTAATATTTAGTTATTTAAATGAGTGATAGTTAATTATTTTTAAAAATATTAATTAATTTGTTCCTTTATTTATTCATGCAGAAGCCGCTGTCTCCAGATCCATACATGCACACCCTCACTTTCCTCCCCTTTTCTTCTTCTCCTTTTCGTTTTCTCAATTTTATTTGTCTTCAAATTGCAATTTATTTTGTAAATGACATGAAATAAAATTACATTTTGTGCTATTAAACAAATTAATAAATTTACCCACTTTAGAGCAAAAAATTAATATGTAACTTGCACAAAATGTCACGGCTGGTCCATGTGAGGCAAGCTTGGAGGACCCAAAAGCAGACACAACCAAATATAACTCTGTTATATTGGATTCAATATAACGGAGTTTAATGCAAATTGAGAAGGTGCAACAGAGAGACAGATGATCAAAGAGAAACCAGTACTTGGGGTGCTGTCTGAAAAGAGCTGTGGCGTGGCTTGGTTGTGGCTGTGGATGAGAGACACAGAGCGCAGAACGTGCAGGTTGAGCAAGCGCAGCAAAGGAGTGAGCGTGGCTGTGTGGAGAGGTGAGGGCTGTGGTGCGCATGTAAAATCCGATGTGCAGTTTGAGGGAGAGATTGGAGTTGTAGCGATCCTGAGGATAAAGGCAGAGCCGGAGACACAAAAAAGGGGCAAAGGTTCAAAGCCGGGTTATCAATCAACGTTGTGAACAGTTCCAACTCATGAAGCTAAGGACGTCACCAGAAGAGAAAAAAGGGTCAATAACATGAAAGGCAAAAGGTATTATTTTCACAAAAAACACTAGGCTTATGGCACGCAATAATTCGGCACCGGATGGTTGTGTGTGGCTGGGTTAAATAAGGGGAAAGTGACGAATGAAATGCAGAGCAGGTGTGCTCAGGCCGGTGAATGAGGCGGCAAAACAGAAGCCGTGGGATGGAATGTGGAGAGGAGTTGCAGGTGATCATGGTTTGGTTTGAGCAGAGGGCGTGACATGGCGTGCTGTTACACATACAATACAATACACACCTTACATATGTAGACTTGGTCTTTAGGTTTGATTACAATTTTTTTAAACTGTGGATAAAATAAATACTAAACTATACTTTTTGAAGTGGCTAATATTACACTATTATTTTGTTATAATATTTTTGTTAGCAGATTTAATATTAGGTCCAAGGAACCTAATAAAAACTATTTTCTTACTCTGTCCCCTACTGGGAGTCTTCAACATTTGTTTCTATCTTTGAATTTTCTTTAAGTGCTCACTGGACTAGTTTTACAGTATGTGCTTTCAGTGCTAATGGTAGGACAACTACTTTATCAGTATTTATACGTGATAAACAACTCAAAGCTTTCACCTAAAAAATTGCTCAGCTGCTTAAAAAGGCACTCTTTCCAAAAGGCACACTGAGCAACATTCTCCAACAATATGAGATAAGACAGGCTGCATTTATCAGCATGCCAACACTGTTACCCTTTTGTTCATTTCATTAGCATCCCTGCCTTTGTATAACTTCTCATTTTGGGATGAAATCCAGATGAATACACAGTGTAGTTGTGATTTTGTCCAACTCTGTAAAAATGATCAGCATATTCATTTTTACCTAGCCATGAGTGTCATTGACATTGTCCGCCAACATGGAATGTGGTGATTTGTTATTTCAAGCATTTAATCGGTGACAATCACCAGCTATTCAAATTATTGCCTCCAGATCAGGAGTATATTGCACCAACATTAAGTAAGAAAATTTAGTATATATTAACCTACAAAAAATGGAAATACCAGTTCTAGCAGTGTTGATATTATGTTATCAGGCAATGACTGTTATATTATTATACATAAAACTTGTGCTTGCATACTGTACTTGCTGGTAGTATAGTAAAATAAATAAATAAATAAAAATAAATAAAATAAATAACTATGGTTAAAACTTAAAATAAAATAGTTCAAATAATAAACACTCTCGAATGAACACTTTAGCAAGAGTGTGTGTAAATTGTCATTTTTAGACACACTGAAATGGTTGAGATTAACTCTTACAAATTGATTTTACCCTTGTAGAACTTGCTGTATGCCATGTTCCCCCAAATACGTTAATTTCTCCACTGGTACCTTTTTATTTGACAATTTTCTTAGCTGTCCACTGGGATTAATTTCTTCCCTGCTTTATTGACCTACAATCTCTTAACTATATCCCTGGACAAATTTGTTTGTTTCCACAATTCGGGCTAATCAAAAAATTAAATAAGTAACCAATCATCCATTTGTAATTTATTTATTGCAGCTAACTAACCCTTTTACTGGTTTTATGTTTTACAATTGGTTCATATGTGCAGTGTTTATTCGAAATGTTCATATAGTTTCCGCTTCTGGTTGGAGATCTCATCGCATGGATATCCCGTGTGGTCTGCTTGGGGTGTGTGTGCAGTGTGCTTTAGTTTTCTATATTGGATTCTTCTCCACTGGTAAGGTAGGTCTTTAACCTTTATACTGTTTTTGAAACACAATTGGTTCTTACTGTATACCTAGTTCTTGCTGTTTGGTAGTGCTGATTGCAGTGTGATTGTAGTGTTGATTGCAGTGTGATTTGTTCTCAGGTAATTAATCAAGAGTAGCTTCAGGCTTCCTTAAGGTGTGAATTGTGGGCAGGGCTTAGCTACATATCTTGAAGGTGTCTCTGCTACAGACACAAGTGTCTGTAGCAGTAAATAAGCATACCCTGCAACAAAGTTGGTCATGAATCTAGATAGCAAGTGTACATAGAATTGAAAAAGAAAACATAGAAAAGAGAGAAATTCTTACTTAGTAAGCAATTACAATTTTTTAGACAAATACCTCATTCTGTCTAGGAGTTAAGGATGTGTTTTCAACCTATCTCTGTCAGTTCTCACAGACCAAGATGCCTTTACTCACACAGCAGAGGCAGATCTCCGAGAAACCTCATCTACCCCCAGTACTGTCTCATTGTCCTGCACTGGTGGTAGGTGTGCTCTGGAACTGCCAATCTGCTGTAAAGAAAGCAGATTTTATCTCAGCCCTAGCTACCCATTACTCTCTTGACTTTCTGGCACTAACAGAGACCTGGATATCTCCTCAGAACTCTGCTACACCGGCTGCCCTATCCTCTGCCTATGTATTCTCTCACTCTCCACGAGAAACTGGCAGAGGTGGTGGTACGGGTCTGCTGTTGTCTAAGAGATGGTCCTTCTCACCTATTGACCTGTCTCATCACAGTTTTTCATCATTTGAATTTCATGCAGTTAAGGTAACCTCTCCAATGAACCTCCACATCTTAGTTATCTACCGTCCACCTGGCTCTCGAGGAAACTTTCTGGTTTATGCTTTAATGCTTCCTAGTCTTTTTCCTTCCGCTAACACTCCTCTCACTGTTCTGGGAGACTTCAACCTCCCCTCTGACAAACTCCAATCCTCTTTCCTTCTCCCTCTCCTTAACTCTTTTTCTTTAACTCTAACCACACCCTGCCTTGTGTGTTGCCCTCCCACACACAAGGCAGGGAATTCTCTTGACCTCGTTTTTTGCCGCCCTTCCCCAGTCACAGATCTCACTACTATTCCCCTTCATAAATCTGATCATTACCTAGTATCCTTCACCATAACACTTCCTATTCTGTGTAAAACTATCCACCAAAACTTCTCTCTTACCCGCAGAAACCTTCACTCTGTCTCCCCTTCCTTTGTGTCTTCATGCACCCTATCATCCCTTCCAGACCCAGACTCCTTCTTCTCTCTACCACTAGAGACTGCGACTGAAACTTTCCTCTCTTCTCTCTCCTCATCCATAGAGCTCCTTTGCCCGCTGTCATCTAAACCAAAGAAGACATCTTGTCCTTCTCCTTGGCTATCTGATGTACTGCGAGACAACAAAAGAGAATTAAGAACTGCAGAGAGAAAATGGAAGAAATCGCAGCTTGATGCTGATCTTGTCTCTTACCACACTATTCTCTCCAAATTCTCATGTGATGTGATTTCTGCCAAAACTGCCTTCTACAGAGAAAAGCTGGAAGCCTCTGCACATGATCCTGGCAAACTCCATAACATCTTCTCCTCACTACTCAACCCACTGACTCCTCCTGCCCCTTCCTCTCTGACTGCTGATGATTTTGCCACATTCTATGATGGGAAAATTGAAGCAATCGACCAGTTCTCCACTCCCAACCAAACTCCTACAGCAGAACCTCAGGGCCTTCCCTTCCCTCCCTTAGCAGAATTCTCCAACCTGTCGTCTGATGAGATTCAGCAGATTATCTCGTCATCTAACCCCACCACCTGCTCTTTAGACCCAATCCCTTCCACAATGCTTCAGGCCATCTCATGAGACCTCTTTCCCTTCACCACAACCATTCCATATCATCTGGTCATGTTCCTGCTGCTTGTAAGAAGGCAAGGGTTATTCCCATTCTCAAGAAACCCTGTCTGGACCCATCAGAAGTTAACAACTATCGTCCGGTATCACTTCTCTCTTTTATTTCCAAAATACTTGAAAGGACTGTTTATAACCAAATGTCTCTTTATCTCTCACTGAACAACCTTAATGATCCCAACCAATCTGGATTCAAAGTGGCACATTCCACAGAGACTGCCYTTCTGTCAVTCACKGAGAAGMTCCATGCTGCTAGATCTGCTAAACTGTCATCTGTCCTGATTCTCCTGGACCTGTCAGCTGCATTTGACACAATGAACCACAAGATTCTATTATCTATTCTTACAAGCCTTGGAATTTGTGGAACAGCATGGCAATGGTTTACTTCTTACCTAGAAGATAGATCGTATGAGGTGACATGGAGGGGATCTACATCTGCCCCATGTAGACTCTGGTGTCCTGCAGGGCTCAGTACTTGGTCCTCTCCTGTTCTCCCTCTGTACCCGGTCTCTTAGTAAGGTCATATCATCGCATGGATTTTCATACCATTGTTATGCAGATGATACTCAACTTATTCTCTCCTTTCCTCCCTCTGACACTCAGGTTTCCACCTGGATCTCAGACATCTCATTCTGGATGACAGCTCATCAGCTGAAACTTAATCTGAGTAAAACCGAACTGTTGTTCATCCCTGGTGACTCATCCCCAGGTCAAGATCTTGTGATATTTCTGGACAACAATCAAATCACTCCTTCAGTCACTGCCCGCAATCTTGGGGTAACCGTGGACAATTATCTGTCATTTTCCCCACACATCGCTAACTTTACTCGCTCTTGTAGATTTCTTCTTTACAATAGCAGAAGTATCCGCCCATTTCTTTCTTCACAGGCTACTCAGGTGCTTGGTCAGTCCCTTGTTATTTCAAGACTGGACTACTGTAACTCACTCCTGGCTGGCCTGCCTCTGTCCACGACTCGTCCTCTGCAACTGATCCAGAATGCAGCAGCACGTCTCGTTTTCAAAGTTCCCAAGTTCTCCCACACCATCCCACTCCTCCGCTCCCTGCACTGGCTTCCTGTAGCTGCCTGCATCAAATTCAAAACACTGATGCTTGCCTACAAAGTTAAAAAAGGCCCAGCACCTCTCTGCTCTAATCACACCATGCACTGCGCCGCGTTCCATCCGATCCTCTAGCACTGCTCGCCTCATCCCACCATCTCTCAGGGATCGAGGGTGGCATTCATCCAGACTCTTTTCTGTTCTGGCACCTCGGTGGTGGAACGAACTTCCTCTTGAGGTCCGTACTGCAGAGACTTTGACGATCTTTAAACGACGACTCAAAACGTATCTATTTTTCCAGTACTTACAGGACTAACAACACCCCCCCCCACCCCAAAAAAAAAGAAAAAAAAAAACGCTTGCTAATTGTGTTAGACTAATGGCACTTAGTTATTGACCTAGTTAACCCAGTGTAATTATCTATCCAGTGATGTAAACTTTAAAGCACTTTTTGTAAGTTGCTCTGGATAAGATCGTCTGCCAAATGCCTAAATGTAAATGTGACTGGAGATGGTTCTACGTTTAAATGAAAAACAGGCCTCGGCTGATGCTGACAGCTGTTCTCTGAGGATGTGTGACTGCAGTCAATCGATAGATTAGGACTGAGGTTTTCTACAGTCTACCTGAGCCTCCAATAATCAACTGGACTTCATGTTAACTTAAAGACATCAACTGTTATACTGAACTTCCAGCCTCCTAACACACTATGACGGTAGATCAATCCCTGTTATCCATTATCACCCAAATGAGGATGGCACCCTGTTGAGTCTGGTTCCTCACAAGGTTTCTTCCTACTGCCATCTCAGGGAGTTTTTACTTGCCATTGTCGCCATCATCCTCGGCTTGCTCATCAGGGACAATCTTATCATTTTGATTCAAACACATTCACATTCCATACAAACTTAAGTAATTCTTTTGACTATGTAAAGCTGCTTTGCAACAATGTCAATTCTTACATTAAAATTTAATTGAATATAGTTATCAGAAAAAGAAAAAGAAAATGCTATAAAAGAAGTATGGAGTATTCCTACTGTATAACACTGCACATCCTGCAAAATAGGCTACTGTAATATTGCATGTAATATTGTAATATTGTAAAATCTTACACAGTTCCCCTGGCAACTTTTTAGCATGCTTTTTTACTGACTCCATTCCTACTCTAATGCCACCCCCCAACATGTCTCTATCACATCCTAACAGACTACCTCCACACCAATATGGATTCTACGAAGCACTTCTTGAATGAACTGAATGTGAAGATTGAGCTACATACCCAAGCCTTCTCATCCATCATGCCCTGCGTCCAGTCTGCTCCCACCCATCTGAGTGTGCTCGCAGACCAGTATTCAGGAGAGACATATTTATCCAACAGTTTTCTTCTGCAATGTTCTCTGTTTTTTAAGAGAAATTATCAAAACAAGCAAAGATTGCTGTCTGCTTAACCTGCTCACAGGACAAATGACAAGCCCTAAGATGGGCTACAGCCAGCTGGCATGAAGGAGGTGAGCCCCTATGATTGTATTATTGATTTTTGGATTTTTTGGGGAAAAGTTACACCATGCCTTTAAATTCTAACTACAGATATGTATTAAGACACCCTAACTTATAATAATGAACCCATTCAGAAAAAAATAACCCATGTTATATCTGCTCACATTTTAATAATGGTAAGACAAGTCTTTAGGCATCGTAAATATCAGAAGAGCTGAGATATTCAATCTAATTCAATTTTTTTTCTATAGCGCTTTTAACAATGATCATTGTCTCAAAGCAACTTCACAGAAATGAAAAGAAAATGAAAAGAAGACTTATGGAAATGTATATATGTGTAAGAAAATGTGTTTAGATAATGAGATTGTCCCTGATGAGCAAGCCAAGGGTGACGGCGACAGTGCCAGTAAAACTCCCTGAGATGGCAATAGGAAGAAACCTTGAGAGGAACCAGACTCAASAGGGAACCCATCCTCATCTGGGTGATAACAGATAATAGAAATTTTATAACATCATGTGTGTTATGCAGATGAAAGTTCGATATAACAGAAGTTATTTAAATTAACACAAAGTCCAGTTCAGCTCAGGGATGAGTCAGCAGGTGCAGAGGGCAGATGGGGTCTGGATCACTGGGAGCTCAGGAGCAGCATGTGTAGATCCAAACCAACATGAAGAAGAATTCAGCTGGAGCTGGTCCTTCTCTGGATGCCTCTGGGTCCTCGCAGGGTTGGCCTCGGTCTACTGGAGCTGGCAAAATCTCCAGATGCCTCGGGATGGGTGGAAAAATAAAGAGCAGGTGAAAAGAATTAGCGTGGTTGCCATTCAGGATAGATATACTGGAGTATGAGGTAAAGAAATAAATTATGTGTATGCCAGATTAAAGAGATGCGTCTTGAGTCTACTTTTAAATTGGGAAACTGTGTCTGAGCCCCGAACAATGTCAGGAAGGCTATTCCAAAGTTTCGGAGCTAAATATGAAAACGCCCTAACTCCTTTTGTAGATTTTGATATTCTGGGAACTACCAGTAGTCCGGAGTTTTCTGATCTTAAGGAGCGTGGTGGATTGTAATGTATCAGAAGACTTTGTGCATGCACATTGTACCATCTACTCGAAAGATAAGGAAAAAAAAAAAAAACATCTTTCATGTTCTAATGGAAGATGAGCTGATGAGATTGTAATGTGTCAGTTCATCTATTTCTAAAGTATGTTTTAAAATGTCTGCAGTTTTACTATTATAGTGTGTATTTGTTTGTTTGTTAATTGTTTATGTATAGTATACATTATATGCAGTACATTCTAAATAATATTTATTTCATTTTATTATATTTAAAACAATACTCAAAATAGTACATATAAACATGAACACAATGATTTGCATGTTTGTTTGAAAGGTATTTTGTCTCAATATTTAAAATAGTGAAAGTTTTAGTTTGGTTTTGTTCTACAATATATATATTCTTTCACTGTAATTAATATTTTACAACAACTGGAATCTGCTAGACCTTAAAGTGTTGATTTAGTTTCTGTTTTTTAAATAGTTTTAAATTATTTTTAATAATTCTACCGCTGGCAAATAATTTGTTGAACTGTTTGTTAAATGTAACTGTAAATAGATAAAATGCACGTTGTACCATTGATTAATGAATAACAAAAAAAGTTACAAATTGGTACAAGAGTAGGAGAAATAAAACAAGTCTGAACACACTGTTATAGAAAATAATTAAATCTCACTTCCTGTTCCACATTGTTGCCTTTTTGTTTGTCTAGCTTTCCTCACAGTTGGGTGATTCTGGGTCCAGTGGTGTAGAAACACGTATTTCTCACGTGTGAGTCACAGAGGGGGCGTCGCAGAACTACAGAAGCTTTTTTTTTTTTGCTTTTTCCTACAGGGGCCCAGAACGGCAAATTATCTCTCCTTTGTGAGTGTATGTTCTTTCCTGTGTAATATTTTTTCCCATGTAATGGTATGCTTTTTTCCCCCAATATAGTTGTATTGTTTTCTCCCCATGTAATGCATGTTTTTTTTTCCCCTCTGTGTTTGTATGTTTTTCCAGTGTAATGGTATATTTTTTTTTCGTATGTATGCATTTCCATTTTAAAACTATGGATATGGATCTTGCACTATAAGTAAATGTATTCAGAGGTGTTTGTTTTGAAGGAGTCATTTCCTGTAAAATGTTTAAGAACCTATGCTTTAACTGCTGAACATATGGTATTATGTTACCATATGGTACATATGGTAACAATGTATTCATAAATATTATGCAATATGTTGTGCAAACTGAAACAGAGCTGTCACTAATATCTCCAAGGCAGCATGCTTCAGTTAGAAGAAAAACATGATGCTAAAATCACAACTGTATATAAGCTTGTAGCCTCACACAAGGTGCAGTAATGTATACTGTATAAGCCTGTACCCTCAAGCAGAGTGAAGTAACATTGGATTCTGTTCAATGTCATTTGCAGCAATGCTTTACATGAACTTTAACATGAACTTTAACTGGTGAAGAATAAGCAAACTGCAAATAAATACTCACTTATAAATTACATTAAGCACCTTGTTTACAAATTAATAAAATACATGCATGTATTCGTGGTGCAAAAAGCAGAGAATCAAGCGTTCGACCTCTCCAAGACAATCTACAACAGGGGAGACATGATGTTAATATAAGTGTCTGGTAAAAATACTTCATGATGTTACTACTGTCTGCAATTTGACACACACACACACACACACACACACACACACACACACACACACACACACACACAATTTCATAGAATGCAAGGTGTGTACAATTATTGGGTTTTGCCATTAAGTATCTCTGCACAATTTGGCCATGTCTACCCCATTCGTTAACACACACATCATGTCCATGAACAGGCAGACGCGTTTGTCCCTGTCCCCTGATTAAGATGTGCTCAGTGGTGTTCCTGAAAAGAGAGGTGAATAATTCTGAGCGCTCACCTTCTGCTCAGGATGTAAATATCAGCTGATACACAGGCAGTTGATGATTTACGTACAGTTCACTGTGAGAAGGAAAACACACAAGCATACATATTAAAAGTTGTATAAACACATATTTAATGACTTTATAATAGAATAGATAGACCCTGAACAAAAGCCCCTTTTCTGTTACATACATTACGTAAGCACATTCAGAAGATCTCTAGCTATTTTAATACCACTACATTATACAGCAGTGTACATTACATCTCACTACAATTCCACTGATGAGCTCCAATAAATTGCATACAACAATTCATTAACTATCTGTAACATTACACATAACAGGAGCAGCTAAGAACTAGCTCAGGGATAATTAGCAAT
Source organism: Clarias batrachus (assembly GCA_003987875.1). Classification (NCBI taxonomy): domain Eukaryota; kingdom Metazoa; phylum Chordata; class Actinopteri; order Siluriformes; family Clariidae; genus Clarias; species Clarias batrachus. Next base: position 63,572 of record QMIH01001164.1, on the reverse strand, counting down.
AGTTGATAGGCAACAGTTAATAGTCTGCTATCTTAGCTCTTTCAGGAAGCTAGCGCTTAGCATAATGATATTAACTTTCTTATAGATCCATATTTGGACAGGCATTTTAGACAAACAATGGAGCTAATTGTTTACATCACGTAATGTCACGTATATGTGTAAATTATATTAATATACATTAATGAACAAGCTAGTTTCCCTATGCTAAGCACTAGCAGTTAGCATTGTGATATTAGCTTGTTTATAACTTCATATTTGGATGTATATTACAGAGATGCCATGGAGCTGACGGTTTACATCAGTGTTTAATGGTCTAATCGAGACTGCTATTCCTTTTAATCACCTACATTTACACTCGGCAAACACTCCAATAGCATTACCACTGCTACAACGTTATCATTAGTGCCTAAAACAGTAACATCCGATTCATGTTATATATTAAACATTACAAATTTAGTGAAAATTATAACGTTTTCACGCTATAATTCACTGTATATTCCATCATGATAAGTCCTGGAGCTGATATCCAGCACGGTTCTTTGCTCAGTTGCGTTTTGACCTCAGGCCCATAGTCCTTTGTGCATTAACTTTAGCTTGCAAAATACAGGAGAGAGTTCTCACAATGGAAAAAAAGTAGTTGCGCACAAACGGGAAAAATCATACACTTACACGGGCTAAAAGCATACATTTTCAAAGGAAAAAAACACACTTATAAGGGAAAAAACATACACATATACGGGAAAGATGATCTGCCCTTCTGGGCCACCGTGCACCTGTGTGTCTCAGTCAGTAAATTTATTAGACATCCATGAAACTGTCAGAGTCCTCAAAGTGATAAAGGAGACTTTTTGATGGGTAGTCTAATCATTAAAATAATATAACATTAGAAGGATAACACATCAATAGCATTTTTATATTCAATCCTTAGGTACATTTGAAGGCAAGTATTTTTGTACTTTTACTTAAAAGAAGGACATCAACATTTCCTAGACTAATATTTTACCTAGGTTCTCTCTGCTTTTACACAAGTACAGTATTTGTGTACTTTCTGTCCACCACTGGCAGTTGCTATGTTCCATCTGCCGCTATTTCAATCAGCTCCACCTGTGTCCAATTAACATGCCTATCCACTCTACAAATGCCTTGGTCACAGTTCACTCTCTGCCAGATTGTCTTTTCATGTAATGTTTGAATTTGTCTGTGATTATGACCCTGTCTCTTTCAGACCTCTTCTCAGTCTGCTCCCTGTCACTAACCCTGCCCATTTATATCAGTAAATTTTTGTGTAGTCAAGTTTGAACTCTGCCCTGTCTCCCCTGTAGTATATTTTTACTAGATATCTGATGTTTTTCGAATGTTTATTGGAATTGGATTTTGTCTCAGCCTCCTAATCTTTTGTCTCCTAGTTTTCTACCAGGAGGGCACATTTCAGAAAGTGGGTTTACTGAAAATTCAGAGTTAGTTGTGCCTAAATTCAAGGAAACTCTTGAGGTTTTGTTTTTTCTAAAGGCCATTTCAATTAAACTCAGTCAGTTACTATGGCAACACACTCTGTGCACTCTAAGACATTTACCTAAACTTACCCAGAGTTTTACCTCCCCTTCAGCTCATACCTGCACCCTGAAGAAAGTGTCAGAAATGGCATGTGCTGTACGTAATGAGACACTGGTAATTTTCCACAAATACTCTGCATAAAGCCCTGTCAGAAGTGGGGGATCAACCCTGATTGTATGTTTTTATAATTCCCAGATAATTGTCTGGTTGATCATTACAGTTTTTTTTTTTCGGCACATTTGATTATTTATCTGAAAAAAATATAATCCGTCCTAATAATGGTCATATGTCATATTGCATAGACATGCTCTTATTTAAGAACCAATTCTATACTGTATGTCTTGCGCTTCGTTTCCCAACGAGAGTTTTTATACAGTATATCATGGATGATGCCGAACAGGTTTCTAAGGCAACCGTGACTCTTACACTGAAACACTTACTGTAAACTAGTTTAGTGCTCCCAAGTCACAAACCCACAAGAGTCAGCAAAGAAAATAATTCTACAGAATTGTAGGCAAATAATAATTGATTGAAAATGGGAAAAAATTAAAAAAATAAATTTTATTTGTATGGCGCTTTAAACAATTGTCATTGTCGCAAAGCAGCTTTAACACAGTTAAGATTATGGAATGTTTTGTGAAACAGCCTATTAAAAATTGTTGAACTTAAAGTTATACCCTTATCCTACATAACCAGTGAACAACTCTGATGCTGATCCTGACAATCCTGCTGATGCACAAGATGGAAGATAAGTCAGAGACTCTATGGTGTATGCTACCAGCATTTCTGTTTGACCATCACCTCTGCATTCTGAACAAGCAATTCAGTAGCACTCCCAGGACAAGTAAAATCATTAACCTGTGGCACCTCAGCAACTTTTAACTGATGTGCCAGATGTTGTTTTTCTACTATGCTGAATAATATCTTCTTGCTGTGGATTTGGAGGGACCCTCTTAGTCATTTTAATTTTCAGCATTGCTCAGTTAGAGACAAATGAGGTGCAAGGTTTATTACAACATTATTATAAACGGATAGATATGTTTTTAAAAAGTGTACAGTACATACCAATAGGCTTCTCCGTACCTTACCTTTCTCTGTGCAGCTGAGAAGATGTCTTCATCATATTGCTGTAAAGAAATAAAAAGGAATGTCTGTACTCTTCTCCAACCCATTATGAAACAAATTGTGTATTAAGATAACTTACAGTACAATGGTCTGTTGTGGCAGATTACATTATCAGTAACTGGATTAAAAAAAATGTTAGACTTTACATAGAAAAGTGTTGCACATAATTTTAATTTAGTTTTTACTACAGTCCACATCACATTTATTACATATCTAACCCACCCATTTCTAAATGGGTAAACAGTAAATTACAAATAATTCTATCTCGCGATTAAAGTGGAAGGGTGCATATCACTGAACTAATCCCTCATATAGATCTTAATCTTCTGGGATGTGGTTGGAATGTTCTATTGACAATAACAAAGATCAATTGTTAGTTTATGAAAAATTGACCATTTAACACCTTGACATGAGCATAAAGGTTGGATTTTGGAGCAATGGAAAAATATTCAGCTGGTTTGATGAGTTGATCGATTAAATTAAATCTGAATGAAAATTACTAAATTAAATCTTATGGTGTATGAAATTTGTTATACATCCTCACTTTATGACATTTCTCTTAGTGGACATGTCTCATTGGTACAGTAGGTTTCTTCTGGGTACTCTTCCCACAGTTCAAATGCATGCAGATTAAGCAAAGTGGTATTCCCCAAATTGTCCGTAGTGTGTGAATGAATGTGTGTATATGTGTAGGTATGTGTGTCCACTGTGATGGATTTTCACCCCTTCCAGGGTGTACCCACCTCATGCTCTAAGTCTCCTGAGATAAACGCCAACATACAGGACCCTGTATTCATGATAAAGTAGTATAGATAATGAGTGATTGAGTGAGTAAGTAATAATAATGTTACAGGCATATGGGTTTTGCATGCATGAAAAAAAGAAGCAGGAGCAACACATTTCTTAGAAGGGCTGTGGCTGGTACTATGCTCTTATAAGATGCGCTTAAAACTAACCAGCTGATTTTCTCATAAAATTGCACAAATTGTACCTGTACTATATTCACAGAGTCATCACAATTATTTACTTAATTAATTACTGTTTACTGCTTTTCACAGCGTTTATTTTAATGTTTTTATATAAAAAATATATTTTGATTCAGATTTCATATAAATTCATTTACATTGTATAGTACATGTATAGTGCTATTTTATTTAATATATGATCATTCTTCATATGCGTTTATTAATATTTCTAACACCACTAGTGAGCTGCATGGGATTTTTTTCTCCCATGTTATCTGCATTCCCTTAATGATGGCTTTTCACCTTGTCATGCATATGATTTACTCAGGGTTAGCTTGACTCAAACTAATTGTTATCATCTGTTCTGAAATTAAAAAAAAAACTTTCACAGATCACAATTAGTTAACTCATCTTTCTATGTTCCTGCAATACTTATATTGAGCCCCAGTACCAGATCATTGAGAACTGCTACAGCCTTTCACACAACCTTTACTCATGAGTTTTTCATCAGCTACACAACTCTTAATATGATCTATATGCTGGAGAAACTCGCAAGTGGAAAGACACTTTGTGTATTTAACATAAAAGATAAATAAAACTCTAAAACGTCAACAGCCTCCACCAAAGAGTCTGTATCAGTAGCATTGCCTCCAACAATGGGAAAGTTCTGTCAGGTCCCTCTTGTCTCATCCTCAAGGCACAAAAAATAGAACAATGCTCCAGTCATCTCCATATTTTGCAGATATCATTCCCATCATGTTGGTCCCCACCTGTGGATTACACACCATCACTTAGTGTTGCAATATAACTAACATTTATCTAAATTATTTTTGTTAAGGATGTACAACTACGTATAGATTTAATGAAATATGTTTTTTCTTTTGTCAATACACAAAAATACATAATATGAGCATGAATGTCTGACTAATTTACCTCACTATTTAACGTGTGAGGGATGACAGGATACGGTGCTCCATCTGGATTTAATACGAAATATTCCCCCATGTTCAAATTCTGAACAAACCTTAGATGAATACGATATTTAAGTGACAAATTTACAACTTATAATAAATATTTCATAAGAATGACGAAAAAGCTCATTTTAAATGACGATTTAATTTGAATAATAAAAAAACAGAGTAAGAAAAAAACATGAACTCCCCTCCCCCCCCCATATCAAAGTGCGACTAAAAAGATGGGAAAGGGCGTTAACATGGTAATGAGCTTGCTCCTACCACAACTACGACATTTAAAATTTAGGTAAAAATTCATATTAACTTACCATAAGTGGTGTGCCCTTCACTTCAGAAGTGAAGAATCCAGAAAGTTTGTCATGCCGTGTCTCAATTCCAAAAATGCAAAGAACAGACTTGACTTGGAAGTGCACACTCGAGGGTTTGAGGACACCGGGTATAGTGCAAATGGAACGCAGTGTAAAGGATCCGTCTCACAGCCGCAATATATTATACTATAACCGTATTATATCAAAGACTGACTTTTTGAAATACCCAAAATTAAATAAATCCGCTGTTTTAATCACAGCAGTGACACCACAACCAGTGGCAGCCTTCAGAAGTTCTTACGAAAGGTGAGGCAGCGTTGGGCAGCTACATGAGCACAGAGCACCTCAGGATTGCCTGGTACTCAACTCTCCGAAATCGTTGGAGCAAGTTTTTAAATAGATGCTATATTTAATAACTGATGGAGGTTTTGAGCTGTACACACATACATTCTTGCTTAAACAACTCGTAAAACTAAACTTTGTGACACAATAACAGTAATATTTAAAATATTTTGCAGGCTGCCGTTCGGAGAAACCAGTTGTTGGGTCAAAATAACCCAACCAGGTGTTCATTTGTAAATTACTCACTACATCTCATTTGACTCAGCATTATCCAACCTAACAATGTGTTTACAAAAACAACCCAGCATTTTTTAGAGTGTATTATGCAAACTTCACGTAGAACTCTCCTTATCCCAGTCGGTAATCCCCACATGCTTTAAAGAGCCCATTATTGTTCCAAAGAAACCCCATCCTGCTTCCCTCAATGAGTATCGCCCTGTAGCCCTGACTTCAGTTGTGATAAAGTGCTTTGAACGGCTGGTCAGAGACTTCATCATTTCTGCACTACCTGACACACTGGATCCACAGCAGTTTGCATACCACCTGAACCGCTCTACAAACGGTTACAAAGTAGTACAAAACAGGAGAGGAACTACCAGACCCCTGTTATGAACGAAAGCCCATTGGTGAGAGTGAACAGCTTCAAATACCACGGTGTTCACATCACGCAGGACCTGTCATGGTCCTGTCATATCAACACTGTGGTGAAAAAGGCCCGGCAGAGTCTCTAGGAACTCAGACACCTGAGAGATTTTAAACTGCCCTCTAAGGTGCCTAGGAACTTCTACTGCTGCACCAGAGGGAACATCGCAACCTGATTTGGGAACAGCACCATGCAGGACAGATAAGCTCTATAGAGGGTGGTGCGATTAGCTGAGCGCATCATCCACACCGAGCTCCCTGACCTTCAATCAATCTACAACAGGCAATGCTGGACCAAGGCCAGGAAGATCATGAAAGACCTCTGCCATCCCAACAATGGACTGTTCTCTCTGTTGCAGTCAGGAAAGCGCTTCCACTCCCTGAAGGCCAACACAGAAAGACCGAAGAGGAGCTTCCTGCAATTCCGCGCGTGCCATGTTGCGAGATCCCACAAGCAACATTCAAGAATTTAAATAAATGTGTTGTACTTCACTTAATATCTGCCAGAGGGCACCTGGAAGGACTTTACCTAAAAGCCAGACCAAGTATGTTACGTGGTGCGGTATGGAGAGCCGCACCAGACGATGTTTTTTATTGATAAGAGCCCTTATGCTGGGCTATAGCGAGGGTGAACAAAATAGGAGGCTGTGAGAGTGCTTGAGATATGCACAGGAAGGCTCTCCCGTTTGGAGATAGCGTGCAATTATTAATTAAGAAACTTAAAAGGAAACAAATGAAAACTGCAAACACAAAATAAACAGAGCTCCACCGTCTACGTGAGAATGGATATGTTTGCGGTTTGTATTTTATGCACAAATGATCGCACATGCTGGACTGATGCATGCCGCTCTCTCTTTCACTTTCTCTCTCTCACCTTCGTCGGCATCTTAAACAGACAGAGGCTGATGCTTTGCCTCTGTCTCTGAACAGCACACTACACACGTGGACAAAATTGTTGGTACCCTTCGGTCAATGAAAGAAAAACTCACAATGGTCACAGAAATAACTTTAATCTGACAAAAGTAATAATAAATAAGAATTCTATGAATTTTAACCAATGAAAGTCAGACATTGCTTTTCAACCATGCTTCAATGAAATTATTAAAAAACAATGAACTCATGTAACAGGACTGGACAAAAATGATGGTACCCCTAACTTAATAGTTTGTTGCTCAACCATTTGAGGCAATCACTGCAATCAAACGATTCCTGTAACTGTCACTGAGACTTCTGCACCTCTCTGCAGGTATTTTGGCCTCCTCACTCCTCATGAGCAAGCTGCTCCAGTTGTTTCAGTTTGAAGGGTGCCTTTTCCAGACAGCATGTTTCAGCTCCTTCCAAAGATGTTCAATAGGATTGAGGTCAGGGCTCATAGAAGGCCACTTTAGAATAGTCCGATGTTTTCCTCTTAGCCATTCTTGGGTGTTTTTARCTGTGTGTTTTGGGTCATTGTCCTGTTGCAAGACCCATGACCTGCGACTGAGACCCAGCTTTCTGACACTGGCCAGCACATTTCTCTCTAGAATCCCTTGATAGTCTTGAGATTTCATTGTACCCTGCACAGATTCAAGACACCCTGTGCCAGATGCAGCAAAGCAGCCCCAGAACATAACAGAGCCTCCTCCATGTTTCACAGTAGGGACAGTGTTCTTTTCTTGATATGCTTCATTTTTCCATCTGTGAACATAGAGCTGATGTGCCTTGGCAAAAAGTTCAATTTTTGTCCATAGGACATTCTCCCAGAAGCTTTGTGGCTTGTCAACATGTTTGGCATAATCCAGTCTGGCTTTTTTATGATTTGTTTTCAACAATGGTGTCCTCCTTGGTCGTCTCCCATGTAGTCCACTTTGGCTCAAACAACGACGGATGGTGCGATCTGACACTGATGTTCCTTGAGCATGAAGTTCACCTTGGATCTCTTTAGAAGTCTTTCTGGGCTCTTTTGTTACCATTGGGATTATCCGTCTCTTTGATTTGTCATCAATTTTCCTCCTGCGGCCATGTCCAGGGAGGTTGAATGGATCTTAAATTTCTGAATAATATGTGCAACTGTAGTCACAGGAACATCTAGCTGCTTTGAAATGGTCTTATAGCCTTTACCTTTAACATGCTTGTCTATAATTTTCTTTCGAATCTGCTGAGACAACTCTCTCCTTCGCTTCTCCTTCGGTCCATGTTGAGTGTGGTACATACCATGTCACCAAACAACACAGTGACTACCTGGAGCCCTATATATAGGCCCACTGACTGATTGCAAGATTGTAGACACCTGTGATGCTAATTAGTGGACACACCTTAAATTAACATGTCCCTTTGGTCACATTATTTTCAGTATTTTCTAGGGGTACCATCATTTTTGTCCAGGCCTGTTTGGCCCACTCCTCATGAGTTTATTTTTTAAAATAATTCCGTTGAAGCATGGTTGAAAAGCAATGTCTGACTTTCTTTTCTTAACATTCATAGAATTTTTTAAAATGATTACTTTTGTCAGATTAAAGTTATTTCTGTGACCATTGTGAGTTTTTCTTTGACGAAAGGGTACCAACAATTTTGTCCATGTATGTATCTGTCTGTCTGTCTGTCTTTTATTTTCTTTCTTTCTTTCTTTCTTTGGCTTTGTCTTTGGCCCTAATACCTTACCGGTGGTACCTAAATGATCGCACAAAGTGCACCTGTATCAGGACCCTTAAATAGACACGCCTTCAGGTGCGGCTCGTCCAGGCTAATTTATACACTGTGTGTATAAATGGCCATGTATTTTGCCTGTTCAGAACTCTGAGTGGTAGCTACCTGCAGATCTGCCCGTTCTGAACAGTTTATGCGCGGTTCTACCCCTCGCGCGACCCACATTGTTGCAAAGTACGATGAAGAATTACGTATAATTACTTTTATAATTTTTATTATAAATTATAATAATTATGTATAATTAATTTTAGTTAGCCTAAAACAATATTGTTTCCCATGCTGAAGCAAACATGAATTTTATTTTGTTTTACAATAGATCTTTCATGATGAATGTGCGTATATGTACTTCATATTATGATCATAATGATGAAAAGAGATGCTCTAAATCGGGCTTTAAAATTCTTAATAACAAGTTTCTTATGTAGTTTTTGTAATGTCTTAACAGGGAAAAAACAATGAAAGACATGACAATGCCTCAGTTTACATAAATGGTCTTGAAATTTATTAAATTTTCTGATTGATCTTATAGTATTAACTATGCAAATGTCCTGATTCGTGAATGTACATATGTCTTCATTAAAACATAAAAATGGGTCGACATTGAGCACCATCAAAAGACATGAATGAACAAATATGAACACGAAGTGCTTCTGGCTTTTTATATGAATAATAATCATGTTTTTTTGTTGTTCGTGTCCAGCATTAAATAATTATTTAATCCATTATTTGAACATGACTGGAAATAATAGCTGCAATGTGATTGTGAATTTATGACTGAAATAAAGCTGTTCATCGGCGTGCATAAACCCAGATTTGTGCATAAACTTTCACTTTACAAAAAGGCAGCATTTTGATCAAAAGGCTGATAAACACAAAAAAATCCCAGAAAGTCATCGCATCTCACAATAATGCAGATCAAACATAATACACATGTCCACATGTCCATAAATAAAAAGGAATATTTAAGCATATATGCGAAATACATTTTCACTTTTTATTTCCCAATTTTACAGATTAAAACGAGGAAAGAAGACATGCTGAGCTTCACTACATTGTGCTGGTGACATACATTTTAGACAGAGATGTCTGCTTGATCTTGTTAATTCGTTTTAAACCCCTCAATTCTGCCAATTCCCCCAACAGTGAAACCGGTTTGATAACTTCACACCTATTGTGAATGAAAGGTGAGAAGAGGGATTACAGTAACTGGGAGTCTGCGGGTGTTCACCTTGGAGCACACTGTCACGTTGTATTCAGCGAGAAGACTAAAAAACAAAATCATGTTTGCTTCAGCATTGGAGACAATATTGTTTTAGGCTAACTTTTATTAAAAATTATAAACTTTTGCTTTCTTTGTTGTATGTCATCTTTTTACGCACACGTGTGCATCTTTAAATTTGAACAGAAAATAATGGTGGGCTGTTACTTTGTTATTTATCATGTTATTTTTAATATAACTTAAATGACTAAATTAAGTTAAATATGCACAATAAATTAATAATTGTGTTTGTTTTACATTTGTGCACTCGGGTAAATAAACTTTTCATTGTATATACTCCCATATCATATATGTGTGTCTACTACTGTTTTATTCATATTTTACATTACATGCAGTTTGTAATTTACTTRYAATTGTACTTTKAAAATRTMACCTACGTATCTACAGTATAAGCATATTTAACTACTTCAGCGGTGAATGAGAAATTTGGTCTGGCTTTTAGATAAAGTCCTTATTTGGTATTATTTTATTATTTAATTAATTATCTTATTATAAATACAATTCTTATTCTCTGTGTTCTTGTCGAATTTAGTCCTTGAAGATTCTGCTGAATCTCTTTTCACCTTTCATTCATGCTAGGTGTGAATTTATCAAGCTGGGTGCGCTGTTGGCAAATACTGTAGGGGGTTTTTAGATGAATTAACAAGACAGAGCGGACGTCTCTGGCTAAATTTTATTTTCCCAGCAAATTAAATCAGACTCCATAGTTGGAGTTTATACTTTGAGTGTAATTCACGAATTTACTGAATATATTTTTTGTAAAATAACAAAAAATGTTTCCTTCCTAGACCTTTTGTCCGCATCACAATGAACTGAAGCTCCGCCATCTGGTTTTCTTTGTTTTAATCTGTAATATTTAAGTGAAATATATTCAGCGTATATGCCTAAATATTATTCAGGTGTATTATGAAGTGAAGACCTGTTGTTCAGTCTTCACTTCATAATAAGAGAAATTGTGTGCCCGTGCATGCATCTCATACTGTAGGTGTGTGTGCATGGAGAGTTTGTGTGTGTTTGTGTGCGCATCTCATATGTGACATTCATATGAAATGCAATTCTTGATAATTGCTGATAAGTGTATGTTTATAAGTTGATAAGTGTATGTTGTCAAAGTATTTGTGGACATATAATTAGGAGAAACATGTAAATTAAGGATGTCTTGGAACATAATGCAGTAACTCTTTATTTATTTGAACAAGGTAAAGGTGTTAATGTTTTGTACATTATTCATCCTTTCTGTTTGTGTTTAGGTTTCACTGTTTTCCATATACATAAAACTTATAGACAACAATGTTCCGTAAGCGTTATTAAATATTAAATATGGAAAATACACAATTTTGTTTCAATACCGTTTTATTAAATATAGAATACAGCAGTCAGATATATGGCAAATGGTCACTCAAAGTCTTGTCAAAAGAAAGAGTAGTATGCTTTTTTTTAAAAGAGGAAAACTCAATCTTTTCTTCCTAAGACGTTCGTTAATTCTTTCTCTTATTTGCTTTTTGTTGTCGGCTGTGGGGTGGAATTTCCTACCCATGGGGAGGCACTATGATTATTCATACTTACTTAGACAGATTCTGTTTGATTTTGCTAATTTTTAATCATTTTCAAATGCAGATTGACCTGTATGTCAACTTGATAACTAGCGAATGCTTTAGTTAAGGGCTCTAAAACAGCGGCAATATGAATGACAATGGAATATTACAGGACGTGTGAGTTGACGCCCATGCACCGATCACTAACTATTAAAATGTTGGATTTGAATTAAAATGCCACATATGTGGATTTTAAATTTAAATCCAACATTTTAACACTTTTAAGGATATATCAAATCAAATAAAAGATTTGAGATGGTATATTTGTCATATGTTGTGTTTATTTGATTAAACTTTTTAAACATTTTTAAGTTCTTTAATAATGAACACAAATATTGATGGCTTAAAAGCCAAAAAAACAAAATCTTTGAGATGACCATTGTGTCGTATTTTTGTGTTAATTTGATTAAACAATTTTTTAATTACTTGATATAATTTTGTTTATATATATAAATGATTTGTATATCAATTTTAAAGCACAATTTAGGGCATCTCATTTAATTATTATAAACATAATTTATGCATTACACTTGAACGGGCGGTAGAGCTCTTATTAGACTACGTAGGGAATAGGCTCAAAATCCCCGGCCCAAGCCTCAATTAAATTTAATTAATTATTGTAAGTAAACAACAGTAGCACAAGTTAAGAAAAAAAAAATAATTACACTCTAAAAAATATTTCAGGATCTATTTTAGGTGTACCAGCTGGCACTGTTCTTTGATTTACCCTGACAAAGAGTAATATTTCAGTGACAACCCCGTAAAATTCTATGTACTTTAAATAGGTACTGTACATCTGTATGAATAAACCGAGATGCCCACCCATGTGAAAATGGCGAATTCAGGGAAAGGCTCCTCCGCGAGAGGTTTTGTGTCGACCAATGAGCTTCTACGGATTCTAAAATTGACATTGTTACTGTTTTTTAATACCTGCAGTGGAAGAGTCTAAGAATTTATTTTACAAATGGAATATTTTTTTATGTTACACTCTAAAAACTGCTGGGTTAAATGTTAAAGTGCTGGGTTATTTTATCTATTTATTATTTAGTAGATTGCCTGTTAGAAATACCCCAAATGAAATTAATCCGCTGTTTTAACTACTGCAGAGATAGTTAATCAGCTGTAGTTTTCAGTACTACTAATGATGATAATAATACAGAATGGAGAAAGCGCAGTCAAAGAAGTATCATCATTGCAGGAGAGAAGAAAATTAAGAATAAATACATATCAGAATTTAAAGTTTGAGCTTGACACGTTTATGAGCTCTGTTGCTTGCTGTCAATGGGCGCTTAAGAGAGAGAACAGATTTTTTGGGCTTCAGTAGCTATATAATACTTCAGATTGAAACAGGACTGCCCCCTACAGGTAATGAACTGAATTTTCACAGCTTCCCGTGAGCTGTCGCAGAAGCGCGCAAGATCCCTTATTGCACACCAGTGTACTGTGAACTTTGAACTGCAATCTTGCACAATATTCTGCATGTCCGCACATTATCTTGTCCATAACTGGACACAGTTTTACACTACATTAAATCAACTCAACTATTCTATATTTCATTTTATTATTTTCTTTATATTTTGTTATATTTCTTATATCTCTATTTTTTATTCTACTGTTTTATTCCAGTATTTTATTTTTATATTTTTATTGCTTGTACATTATGTAATTTTAAAAAGCTGTTTACATCTAAAGTTTATTTACATATTTCTTATATTTCTAATATGTAATTTTTTACCCTGAAACTTGCCTTTTGAATCTTGAGGTCATCAGCAGTCATATAAGCAATTCACTTCATATCGTACTGTGTATGACTGTGTATGTGACAAATAAAATTTATATTTGAATTTAAATGATTTCATTTGGAACATGGGCTTAATCTCTATATTATGACAAAAAAAAAAGTGTGAATTAGCTGGAAAGCGAGAAGGAGAAAATGGAGATGAGGCCCTCAGGGTCCTCCTGATTCATCTGCTTCACTGAGCAGCAGTGCTGTTGTTTTTTTCTTTTGCCCATTGCTTGCTCAGGGATTCATGTGTTTGCTCTGACAAAACAAGTTAACACTGTCACCCCAACAAATTGCTACAGTCTCTTTCTAAGCTCTGTTGAATTCTCAATATCCACGATGTTATTGTCCTCCCAGTTTGGTGCTCACTGACTGGGGGTAGATGTGGATATTTTCTCTAGACATTTTGAAGTGTTTACCGGGAAATTCAAAGTGTTTAAGGATATGATATAACTATATAGGGGTATAAGTGTGTAAGGATATGATAGATCTATATAAGGATATAAGTGTTTAAGGATAAGACAGAGTCCTAGGACAAGGTCTTGTGCAAAGCATTAATTCTTTACGCTTAGCCAATGCACCATTAACAGTAAACAAATGACACTGGTCAGACTAGAGTTGAGTTAGTAAAAAAAAATAGATTTGCTCTTCTTTACTGCAACCATATTTTCTAGTCCTTCTAAGATAATACTATGTTATCAAATCATAACAGGAAGATATAAATACAGGCAAATGGATACAATCCTGATCAGATTCAATCCTCAGCAGCAGTGAGCGGTTTCATTGTGAAAAGAAATCCAATAAGAATTAGGGCAACACGACTAATTAGGCATTTCCAGGGGCCAGAAGGGATCAGGATCACTCGTATCCCATAAGCATCCTGTGTATCTCAAGAGAGAGAGAGAGAGAGAGAGAATGACAGCATAACCAAAAGGTAAAACAAGCCTGACTCTTCTCATGATGGTGGGGGAAGAAAGTAGACAAACATATAAACTTACCAATTTACCACAAAACTGTATTCCCTTAAGTTCCCCAGACCAGTTTCTTTGCATAAGAAAAATATTTATAAAAGGGTTGAAAAAAAAAAATTTCCATCCCAGACTTAATGATTGAAACTATGTTCAACAACTGTGGAGCCCTATAATAGAAATCTCTAACCTTACTGTAGCTTTTGTTTTTGTTATACAAGGTCACAACAAATAGCATAAATCTTTTGACTGAGGTAAGAATTGAAGACCATATAATACCTGCAGTTCCCCCAGGTACTATAGCACAAACCCTTTCAGTGCTTTGTATGCTTGTATTAGTGTAATGTTAATGAGAAATTTCATTGGGAATGACAATAAAATTGGGTTAATTTAGTCATAACTTCTGGTTCTAGTGAGGTGTTTGGCTGTTGCTGGGTGCAAAACAAATCCAACACCTGTTATTGTTACACCTGGTAATGTTGTTGTTGAGGTGATCAGCATAAGCTCTCTATAGCTGGTTGCACAACCCAATTCTTCCCTTTTTGTGCAGACATAATTCTGTGCCAGATTGCACATGTATATTTATCATATTAGGTCATAATATGTAATGAATAAAAATTTGTGCACAAAATTATTTAATTTTCATCAATCTTCAATTGGTTGGTCCTGATCCATGAATATATATATTGTGATATATATATATATATATATTGTTCTTGTTTTTAATATTATTTTGAAGTAAATAAAACAGCAATAGTTAAAATAGTAAAATAAAATGTTTAATGGTTTAAATAGTTAAAACAAATCGTCATGATTTGTATTGAAAACTTCTAACTAAAATGTGACAGCTGGCACACCTAAAAATAGATTTTTTCACCCTAAATATCCAGCTGCTGGATAAATATTGGACCAACAACATGCTGGGGTAATTTAACCCAGCAAAATGGGTAAAATATTCAATCCAAATGCTAGGTCTTATTTAACTATAATGCTGAGTTAATTCTACCTCACAAATAGGTTATTATTATTATTTTTATGTTTACGTGTCTATGGGTAAAACAGTTTAAACAGTTAAATTACTTTGATATACTGGTCTATTAAAAAAAAAACTAAGTTTTGCAAACTATACATATATGCAATAAACAACACCCAATTAATTGTACAAATCATAGAAAAAAATATTTATATAAATTTTTCAAAAGCACAAGATCAGATAATACAAAACAAGTTCAACAGCGACATCATTACGATACTATCTCCACGAAGCTGACATAGCCACTGAATACACTGGTGAAGTTCGGGGGAGGGGCAATCTCCCACTGTGATGTTAGCTGTCACTTGCTAACCCAACCCCAACCCAGCAAGTAGGGTTAAACAAAAAGTACCCAATGCATTGTAAATAACCCAGAAAAATGACCCAACAGAGGCAACCCAGCATTTGGGTAGTCAAAACAACCCAACATATTTTAGTGTGTATAGTCTAAATAAAAATGCTTTTCTAAACATGGGCTATTGTTTATTTCCTTCTCTTTAATTTCCTACCTAGTCTAATCAGCACTCAACCACACGCATAAAGTTTTCCAGAGCGCAGAGGAATTTTGTTGTAAATTTTACTTATGCAGTATAACCAGGGCTTCTTATTCCCACTTATGTCAGACAATATTCAAATGCAAATAATTCACCCCTCAAACTCAATCCTTACTCACTATGTAGGCTCACTAAGTACAGTTGGTGGCATCCCCTCCTGCAGGTGCATGAAGGGGTGGGGCCACTGGAAATGGGCAAGGCTGTGGCTTCATCAGTGCTAGTGGATCACAGGCTTCTCCTCGTGTTATAAAAACAAGGTGGGGAGTGCAGCTCGGGGTCTGGTCAGTCTGTTGGTCTGTCTGGTATCGCGCTGGAAACATGAAAGAGTTTGAATTTGATTTGAATTTGGAAAAGTGCCATGTAAGCGTGGTGATGCGCCCCAGGGCAAGCAAACAAAACTGAAAGCAGTCATTAGATCACCACGTGACTGACAGCCGCAAGAGTCTCCCCTGCACTCGCACTCTGGCACAGAGCCAGCCTTTGGGATCCTGCCGGCAAAGAGGAAAAAAATGCTGCACATACATGTTAAGGCCCCCGTTCTCAGCCGGGAAAACCACCCAGCCACCGGTCACTATTATGAGCATATAAAGGGACGCATTATTTCCATGTTTGATAAATAAATGCTTAATAACGGAGTTAATGGTTCCTGAGTAGCGTAACAGATAAGCATTTTCCATGGCATATAGAAAAATTCTCCATGAGGTGACTGTCTGTCGCAAGATTTTAGGGTGCAAGCGTGGTCAGCTTTTTAGGATAGGGATGGGAGGGGTCTCCCTTATCAATCTCAGCAAAACAAACCAGTCATGGGGGTCTGTGAATTCACTCAACTGAAAGTGAGCAGATAGCGTTTTCTTCCAAGTGTGTTATACTGCCATGTAACATTGCATGAATGGTCTTCACCCTCCATGGATATCATAAAAGATGGTTGGGAATTGACCATGACTCAGTTCAGTACATACAATTTCATTTTTTTTCTACAGGTTATAGCACCATTATTATGAGGATTTACAGTACAACAATTCATGCAGCACATGAGAACACATTGTCGTCATTTAGGATATCTTTTGAGATCTCATCTTTATCAATAGTATAATAATAAAATAATAATATCTTTGTCACATATTCCCCAGAAGGTTACAGGTTGAACTACATGTATAGTCTGTCATCACACAGTGACAACATATATGAAGCACTATGAACATGTTGGTCACAATGCACTTAGTGTCTCTCTTACTTTTCACATGCCATAAACAACTAAACATCTCAGGTGTTCAAATTTAATTTGTGAAATTGTCACTGTCATTTATTCTGTCAGCTGCTCCAATTAGGGGTCACTGTAGTGTACCATCCAAGCTTCACATTTTTATTTTGGCACAGGTACAGGATGTCGTATTTTACCTGGGCTTGGGACTGCAACAAACGGCATACTTTGCCACAAAGATTCAAAGAGAAGGAACCTCATTCAAGCTGTGTATTTCTTTACGAAAAACAATGCAACTTGATGTGTGAACTACTGGTAGGAATTCAGTGCATCTAAGAACAAACTTTATTTTAAAGTATTTTGTTAATTCATAAATATTAAGCATTGAGCCATTTTTATATGACTCTTTGAGAACTATGTCCTAATGTTGTTGAATTTTCAAAGAAGGTGTTGATTAATTTTATATAACAAAAGCCATGACAA
Source organism: Clarias batrachus (assembly GCA_003987875.1). Classification (NCBI taxonomy): domain Eukaryota; kingdom Metazoa; phylum Chordata; class Actinopteri; order Siluriformes; family Clariidae; genus Clarias; species Clarias batrachus. The sequence goes on along the minus strand of QMIH01001164.1, from coordinate 46,081 downwards.
TAGTTGTAGCTATAATTGGAAATTACAGATTTATATTTGTGTTTTTATTAGCATATCTATTGTTAAAACACATTAATTTAAAGGTGCACATAATTAAAGACCTACAGTATAGTTATTTAACAAAGAAAAACTATATATACCGATTTGGATGGTAATGATTTCTGTAAGCAGATGTTTATTTAACATTTATATATCATTTGTAGAAGGTGTCTCAAGTGTCAGTGCTTTCTAACATTCAATATTGTTCTCCCACAGGATAGTCTTCAGGACTTTGTTTATAGTTGCTATATTGTGTGTATTGTATACATAAACAGTACGTCTCGGGTTACTTTGCTGTAACCCTGTTCCCTAAAAAAGCGGGAACGAGATGCTGCGTGAAAATGCTATGGGAACGTTGTTTGTTCCACCGGTTGTGAAGCATGTGTGTATCAAACACGCCAAACCTTGGCTTATATAATCTCGGTCAGGTGACGTCATCTGATGAGGTGCACCTGCAAGTTATAAATAGGAGTGAACCGGAAACATCCTCAGGTCAATTTTTTTTGTCTGAAAGGACGTCCAGTCACTGCAGTGTGGCATTGGAGCGCAGAATCTCGTTCCCGCTTTTTCAGGGAAGAGGGTTACAGCAAAGTAACCGGAGATGTTCCCTTTCAAAAGGTACACTCGATGTTGCTCGAAAACGCTATGGGAACACGAATACCAATACCGCCGCACTGCACGTATCTGGACCCCCAGGGTTGTGTAGTGTGTGTGCGCACAATCAATAAAGAGGTCTCAGACATAACTTTGGGATGCTGACTCAACGACCTGCGAGCCTGGAGTAGCATGGACATCCAAACTATAAAATCTGCGGAGAGGACCAACCTGCCACATCACACACTTGCTGCGAGGGGACACCTCTTCCCAGAGCAATTGATGAGGCAAGCCCTCTGGTCGAATGGGCCCCAAGTACTAGAGGTGAAGTCTGACCAGGCACCTCGTAGGCTAGAGCAATAGCATCTCTCACGCAATGTGACAGTGTTTGTCTAATGGCGGCCGCCCTCCGGTTGTGGCCCCCAAAGCATATAAAGAAGCTGCTCTGATTTACGCCACTGGCTAGTGTGGTGGACGTATATCTGAAGAGCACGTACTGGACACAGTAAGTGAAGTCTTTCCTGCTCCAGAGCTGTAAATTGCAGAGGACAGAAGGCTTTGAGAACAACTGGGTGCTTTTCCACAGAAACCCCATCAGTCAGAACATGACAAGCCGAAATGGTGGCTACGTACGTTCTGAGAGTACTAGGGCATAAGCCCGAGGACAACTTTTCTTGCAGGAACTCCAGCACTGAAACAATTTGGCAGTGAACTGGGTCTACATGTTTTGCCATGCACCAACTTTCAAATACACTCCATTTGAGGTCATAAGTTCTTCTAGTGGAAGGAACCGTAGCACTTAGTAATGTTTCAATTACACTGGGTGGAAAACAAGCATCTCTTAATTGCTCTTCTTCAGGGGCCAGATGTGAAGGTTCCAAAGCTCGGTGACCTGAAATATTGTCCCTGCGCCTGATACAGAAGATCCCTCCTCACTGGAATCACCACGGTGAATGGTTGAGGAATGATTTTAGATCTGAGAACCACACTTTGGTTTTATAAATTATTATTTATATTATATTATTATGATATAATATGTATTATTAGTATTATATTTATACACCAACGAAGATGTTACTCTACACGGCTTGGTGGGGAGTGTGGGCTTTTTCAGTGAAGATGAGCTCCCAGAAGAGAGATAGCCCACAAGCATCTCTTCAATCTGGGGTAACATTGTATAACCCCACGCCTTCGCATCAACGACATAAATAAATCGATGTTGATGGCACAAAGACATGGGAAGAGTAAGGGTTACTCCAGGAACGAGATAACTCGTCATGGAGGTGGCCAAAAAGGGAGATTGCGCTGTTGAGGCTCCTCCCCCCAGCCACCCGACAGGTCTTTCCTTTTTTCCTTTTTTTTTTTTTTAACCCGTCATCTAAACTTCGAGCGCTTGGGGGTGCCATCTCTGCAGAAGCCAAAGAGGAAGCGTCTTCTGCCCATTCAGAAGAAGTGCCGGGATGTGCTTGAGAAGTGGGCATAAGAGCCTCCTGATGCGGCGAGAGAAAAGGGAAAATCCATTTTACACGCTTCTGCCAGATCGGCACGTGATCCCCAGGAGTCTGTCATTCCACAGATTTCCAATAGGGTTTAAGTCTGGGCTCTAACTAGGCCATGCAAGGACATTAAACTTTCTCTAACCTTCTCTCCTTTGCTTCAGTTGCACCAGGGACTGAAATGCTCCAGGAAAGCACTTGGCATCATGCTCAGCTAATCAAAGTGACTACAGCTGATCAAGTTAAATGGCTTTGTCTGTTAGCTTCACCTGATCATTTTTAACACTTCAAACTAAGTAAATTTATATTATCAAATATAATAACATTATGTGCAGGGTCAATTTGCCATGAACAAACAAACAAACAGCACAAAAAAAACATTTAGCAAATAAATAGTATAAGATCATTTGTGATTTTCTGTCATCTGTGGTGCTCAGGATCACATTTTTATGCATGGTGCTCATTAGCAGGACATTTTTCCTTTTCTTGGGTCAATAGTGTCTCTGTCAGTAAATGCAAACATTGAAGATGTTACCTTGCTGTTCTTCATGGCAAGAAGCTCAGAGAGAGCTTTTTTCCCCACTTTCCCCAAAATGGTGCCCATTGTTTTCTGCAGTTCCTTGCATAATGTTATTACCACTCCATCCTTAAGCTATGTCTAGTACCACCCTCATGCTCTGATTCTTTCAGTGGCTTCTCCTGATCCTTTAACAGTGCATATTTGCAATTCCCAGGCTTAGATGGACTGTGCATCATATGCTGCCTATATTTTGATACTGTATTTTGCTGGTTTGTTTGGTATGTACTGTTAAAACTCCAACTAGATAACTGTTGAATTAATTAATATTAAACATCATTCTAACGTCAATTAACATCTGTTAGCAACTGTTATACTGAACTGCCTGCCACCTAGACAAAGTATGAATGCAGATCAATTCCTGCTTTCTGTTTCACCCAAATGAGGATGGGTTCCCTGTTGAGTCCGGTTCCTCTCAAGGTTTCTTCCTGTTGCCATCTCAGAGATTTTCCTCGCCACTGTCACCTCGGCTTGCTCATCAGGGTCTATCTGACCATTTTGATTCATACACATTCACATTCCATACAAACTTAAATAATTCTTTAGATTGTGTAAAGCTGCTTTAAATAAAAATGAATTGAATTGAATTGAATATTTTATTGTTGGCCCAACTTCTTACAGTGGTGTTTGTTGAGACAAAAGGTAACGTTTACCTTCAGTTTATAAGACACTTCACTTCAGTATTAGGTAAGTTAAGGAATATAAAAACTGGCAGAAGCGCTAATGATTATCTATGAGTGTTATATTCATTAACTTATTTGTATGAAAGCCAAATTGAGTAGATACCCTGTTAATTTAAAACATCACTTCAAACAGTTACTTGTGAGAATGGCAAAGTAAAACCATTAATAATATATACTATGAAACAATACATAGCTTTAACTCATCATTAGAATTCCAGAAAACGTTTTTTTTTACACTCTCTGGTATTATATAGCCTTATTCATGTATTTAATTTTTATAATAACTAGATATTCTGTGAAATGTATTAATCTGTGTCTTTACTTCTCTTGTTTCTAGCTCCGCTGCGGGGGATGGGATCAGAGGTGTGACGGCTGGCCTTTTGGAGCTACTGGAGAAGCATGAACAAGCTGTTGAACGTTTTTGTATCTGACCCATAGAAAAAAAACCTGTTCATCTTTGCTAGTTTTTAAAAATGGTTATGGTATTGTAATATACAGTAAAAGAATCAACAAGATATTGATAAGCACCTGGTGTTATTCAGGTATTTTACTGACCTTTAAGCAAATAAAACCTGTATTCTCCTATTTATGCAGATCACCATTTTAACTTTGACTAATTTTGCAACAATTTAGTTTTTTTAAGTGATGCTTTTGTGTTTTAATTGTTGGGGTATAGTTAGGCCAATTTGTTTATATAAATCACTTGAACCAACTATATCAGTGGGCTACAATGGGAGATAACTTACTTTTTTGAGTAGATGAAAAGTTGGGCTAAGTCAACCTTTGACATACCTTAATTGATCCCTCAACCAATAATACTTGAGTCATTCAGCAACTTCATTGAGTCGACTTAAATATTTGAATAACAAGTTGAGTTAACTAACCTGGATTTTAAACTTTGTGTCAATTAACACGCACTGTAAAATATTTTGTATGACCAGTAAATTTCTCTAAAATGTTCCATATATAAAGTTCCACCATAGTAAACTATATTACAAACCGCTGTATAAATTCTGACCGGTATTGTCTAAAGGGGCAGTGCCCACGAATTGGGTGAGCCTTGGGTGTCACTTCAAGTTTGATGTTCATGTTCACACTTTGTCTCTCTGTGTGTGTGTGTGTGTGTGTGTGTGTGTGTGTGTGTGTGTGTGTGTGTGTGTGTGTGTGTGTATTCTGGTGTGCGTGAGTGTTGCACATGCCACCAGCTATGCCACCTTTTCTCTGGTGGATATTTATTGAAAGCACAAACAAATTTTCACAAGTAAACTGGTTGGAAGAAGATGCAGATGAGGATCATCATCAGTTTAATCTGATGGTCTGGAGCATTGTGGAAAGAATTGGATCTAGTGGACATGTGGTGGCATGGCAAGAGAAGATAATCAGCAGGATCCCTTCTGTTGAAAAAGGAGGAATGAAAACCCGATTGCTTGTTGTAGAAAAGTGGTAAGAATGAAGGAATGACATTTTACATTCTTGAGCTATAAGTCTTGTCAAAGAGGTTATCAGGTTGCAATTTCTCTTTTTGACCAGGAGATTCAAGGGATATCAAGTGTAAGTCTTGGCAGACCAAGGGTGAAGAATTTGTTGGGAATTCTATTTCTTACTGATTCATAACACTTGTCTCTAAATCCCAGAATGGAAAATCTGTCATATAGAGAGAAAGTGTTATGCATTAGGCGGAAATAGATTCCCTAACCAGCTTTTTACCCTGAGTATGCCATGACTTAAAATGATAAACCTTAAATCTCCTGAGCAGAAAGAGAAATTACCATCTTGTCACCATTTGAAAAGATGTATGTCTAAAACAACTCACTGTTCCTGTAGCAGCAACCTCATTGAAAGCCTCAAAACTGAACAAAGCTTGGAGCGTCTCTTTTCTTTTTTGAATTCACCAAATTGTACACTATGGTGCCAAAATGTATGCTTTATCTTTATTGTAGTATTTGTAGAAGTTTTATTATGGTGATAAGGGTGACACTTGAATACTACTATAAATTCTATAAAGATGTTTTTGGCTCTCAGACAATTCCTGGTGTCAATTGAATACCCTAAACATAAGATTTCTAGAAAGGTTTCTGAGGCTATCCTCATGAATACATTCTTACTGCCATATTTTAACAATCTGACTGATACAGTAGTATATTTGGTATCTAAACGGACCTTATTGGACCAGGAATATGAAAATATATATTACTCAAATTACCCAAAATGCAACTTAGTACCAGATTTGATGTCACATGTCACATTTGTAGCTTTGACAGTTGAGGTGTAAGTAAAGGTGAACATAAAGGATGTTGTCTTCCTTGGAATTTTATCTAGGTCAATTTAAATTGTCATGTAAACCATGTAGTTTTCTTAATTTTACTTGATGTTGTCTCTACAGGTTTTTTTTATTTATTTTTTATCACCTAAACAAAAGAATGAGGTATGCTATTCCAACATATTATGTGATAGCAAGTAAAATTGGTAAAATAATGCTAAGGATATGTAGAATGTTCTTACTATAAAAGTTAAAAAAAGGTGACCAGAAAGTGTCCAGTCCCTTGGACGAGGAGTTTTTCCTAACATCCCAGTATTACAAAAAAACACTTGGTAAAAAAAAAATAGCTGCACAAAAGCTTCTACACACATGGACAAAATTGTTGGTACCCTTCGGTCAATGAAAGAAAAACTCACAATGGTCACAGAAATAACTTTAATCTGACAAAAGTAATAATAMATAAGAATTATATGAATGTTAACCAATGAAAGTCAGACATTGCTTTTCAACCATGCTTCAACGGAATTATAAAAAAAATGAACTCCTGGAACAGGCCTGGACAAAAATGATGTAAAAAGCATTACATGAGGGGTTTGCTTCACTTGCTTGTAGGACCTGTTTTATTTGAAGTTACTGTACATACACTGACAAAGTCATCATCCAACCTCTGTACAAAATATTGTCAGCTAATCAGAAGCTGTAGATTGAATGAACTGACAGGCCAGCTATTAATAACGTTCAGCTAATTTAAATAGATTTCAGCAAAAAAAAAAAAAAAAACATGGGTTAAAAATATATGCACAATCTTTTGCCAAATCTGCTAGTTAAGCAATGAGCATAAACAAAAGCCAGAGTCTTACTCATCTACTCAGTTCATTTTCACTTTCTTAGTTACATAAGCCTTTATTATCCCCTCAAAAAGAGTGGGCACTCAGATATCTGTATGCGTGCGTGTGTGTGTGTGTGTGTGTGTGTGTGTGTGTGTGTGTGTGTCTTTTTTTGTGTGTGTGTGTGTGCGTGCATGATCGCATGTATTTCTGTCTCTATAAACAAGGCATTTTTGCAAAGAGCTCAGCTGTTTGAGCAGTTCTGAAAACGGTTAACAAACATAATATGAGCTCTTTATTGCTACTAATAGTATTACCATTTAAATGTATTACTATGGAAATTATGGCTAAGTTCGTAAGTGAAAGTTAAAGTAGTAACATTACACATTCACATTGTAAATAGAACAAGATTGGAAAAGAAAAGAAACCCACTTGTTTAGTTGACTACTGATAGTCGAAAAATTTACCAGGGAGCATAAATATTAGACTTTTAATCAATGGGAAAAATTCATGTTGTGTGATGAGCCTAATTTGACCCTTTTCCAGAGAGATAGAATGTCAAGATAAGAAGGGAAATTATGAAATGATGCAAGGATCATGGATATTATCAATGGTAGTATCTCTCTTTGTTCATTCAGAAGGCTCCCTACAGCATCCCCTTCTGCAGGTGTGTGAAGGGGAGGGGTCGATGAATTGGGCACAGCTGGTCTAGAATCAATGAATGGATCTGGGGCTAATGCCACATTATAAAAGTGAGGTGGGGAGTTTCGTCCAGGGTCCAGAATCAAGAGTAACAACGGGGAGAGTTTAAGGTTTGGAGTTTAAGGCTCAGAGCCAAGAGTTGTTCAGCAAACGGTAAACGTGAGAGGGGCATGTGGATGGGGGGACGTCATGTGCCCCAAGGACTTCAAAGACGAGTAAACTGAATGCCGCTGTTTGATCACCACATGGGAAAGAGAGGCCAAGAGAATGTACGCACTGCATCATCTTCACAGTTAACCAGCTTTAGCGGTCCAGCCACCAAGCAGAAAAAGCCTGCTGTGTTCACTGTTAAGGTCCCTGATCCCAGTCAGGGTAAGCTGCCCGAACATTAGAAGTCCCAAGGGTTCACACCGAAACTGTGCCAGTAGATGACTGGACAGGGCTGGCCGGGCACCACAGTGAGAGGAGAAGAGAGACGCGTTATAAAGCACACAGGAGCTGCTGCCTCTCTAAAGCTGCCAACCTAGACCAATATGCACACGTTCAGGGAACCTCAAAGGTGAACAACTGTTGATGCAACAGCTTGTGCACGCTATGCATTCGTTATCTGTCATTGCACCAGCCTGAGCAAGCAATAGTGCCATTTCACCTGTCTAAGCTAATTGCATCTTAGTGCCGCCATTTCAACTGTTTAAGCACGTGAGATAAAGGCAAGTGGACTGAGTGATGCCTTTTCACCTGGTTGAGCTTGTTGCACGTAAGGGCAAGTGGACAGAGTGCCGGCATGTTACCTATCCAAGCTCACCTCACAAAGCAGGTGGACTGCACACCGTCAATTTACCTATCCGAGCCCGCGACACAAAAGCAGGCAGACTGAACAACACCGATTCACCGAGGAAAAAATGGGAAGACTGAATCTACAGTTAAAAAATTATGTAGATAATATATTAGATTATTATTTTTTGTTTTTGTTTGAATCTTTTAGATTTTATCATCTACAACAAATTACATTGCATCTACTAATAAGCAAAGAGCCATAAATTAGGTCATCAAAATGAAAAAAAAATGATGTTGTATGATGAGTCTAATTTTACCCTTTTCCAGAGTGATGGTGTGTCAGGATAAGAAGGGAATTTATGAAATGATGCACCTCTTAGACGTTCGATAAATAGTTTTTCGAAAGATTTTCTTCTTCTTATCTATCATCTCAAAGTTTATTGTTTATATGTTAATGAATCCACTAAATAAGGTCTAGAGATGTTTTTGCTGACTTTGTAGACTATGGAAAAATAGTTCCTTAAATATATAACTCTCTAAATTCCTAAACAGTGAACCCTGTTATTTTACACTATATATGTTTGCCTATGCATTCATATTTATATAGACGTAAAATGTGTAATACCAAAGCATTTTGCATGCATTTCATAAACAAATCTGTCAAAAAACTAAAAGCATTGCCTAAAAGCCATTTATAGCATTATTTTGCCACCTTGTGGACATTTAAATGTATGGCGGAATTTCTTTCTTGTGATTTCATACAGATTTCTTGGCAGTCACTACCATTGCAGCCAACTTTTTTGATTTTTTTCTTGATTTAATCACGGTGAGGTTTTTATGACCACAGCAATTAGCTGCACATTGCAGTCGTAGACAAGAATTTATCTTGTCAATGTTGACCTAATTTTATAACCAAAACAAATTGTTCAGACCAATAGATGTGCTAGAGTTATGTACTATACCTCCGAAGTGACCTATATTATAGTCATTTTGTAATAATAAAAAAAAAAAAAAACGACCAGTGAGTATTAATAGAAGCTAGATGCTCTTTATAAACTATCACCTGAATAAAAGTTTACACCACAATGGATGTATAATATATTTTGCCATGTTGCCATATACAGTATCTCTTTTGTTACAAGAACCACAGATGCATACAGCACTAGTTAAAGTTTGGACAGTTTGTCATTTATTCATTTATTATTATTTTCTGTATACTGCATACTGTATTAATTCCTTCTGATCTGTTCTGTTTTAAAGATAATGTGTTTGCACAGCTCCATATACACTTAGACAGATGATTGACATGAATTAAATGAATTGTGTGAGGAACGCAAACATTTTTGCAGCCCTTCAGCTTGGAAAGAACAGTGTATCCCAAATGAAATTTCATGTAATTTTGGCAAAATATGTTTAGATTTTCTTAACAGTGATGTCAAAGAACATTATTGGCATGAAAAAAATAATTTTGGTAAAAAGTGTTTTTAGCTGTTTTTAAGAATTTAGTCATAGTAAACTGACAGTTTTTTTTTTGTTTTTTTTTTGGACCAAAACATAATTGTAGTCAAGGCAAGAAAAGATGCGAAAAGACACTATACCCTTTTGAGACATATCTCTGTTCAATAATACCAATTAGATCAAGCTCTTTGCAACTGTAATACCAAGTTCTTTTATAACCACTAATCAAAAGTGACTGTCAGCTTAACCAGTTCTTCTCTACCCAGATTGTGTCTCAAATGTCTTTTAGAGTTTAAGTGATCCTCTGAGTGTAAGTTCAAAGCTGAGATATAATCAATATATACAATCGATGGTATTGAACTCTTTAAAACATTGAAACTACCACTAATGAAGAGTGACTTTTAGTTTGGCTGTGGATCAAATGACTTTAATGGGATCAAGTGAAGGAAACTGGATCCAGGAATTTCACTAAAGGTGTCCTGTCAGTGGGCTTTTACCTATTTATATTTGCCTGCATTATGAACAAACAACGTAGAACTATGCATTTTTAAAATATCTGCATAATTCAAATGTTACCCAGATAATATAATTTCAGATTGGAGGAAAGTTGTTTTCATTGTCGCCTTGCACCTCCAGGATCTGGGTTCGATTCCCCACCAGGCTCGATTCTCCATCTCTGTTGGCATGGAGTTTGCATGTTCTCCCCGTGCTTGATGGGTTTACTCCAGGTACTTCGGTTTCCTCCCACATTCCAAAGACATGTATAGTAGGTTAGGCTAATTGGCGTTTCCAAATTGCCCGTAGTGTGTGAGTGACTGAGTGTGTGTATGTGTATATGTGTCTGCCCTGCGATGGACTGGCACCTTGACTATGCACGGTGTCCCCGCCTCGTTCCCTAATCCTCTTGTGATAGGTTCCAGGGCCCTGCAACACTGAATACAGGATAAAGCGGTATAGACGATGAGTGAGTGAGTGATTCGATTGTTAATTTGTTTGTCAGTAGATTTTATGTTTAGACTGTTTAAAACACACACATGCATTATATAAACATTGTACATTTTATATAAAATGTCGGGTGATTTTATATATGTCATTTATAAAATTAATATTTTATTTGATTGACTTTTTTTATTTTGGAGCACAATGGAGCACAATTAATTTTAATTAGTAATGATAAATAATTCTAATGCTTCTAGAACCCCTCTTTTGCAATTTGAGTGCTGGAATATGCCCTTGCTATCAGGGAAGAAAAGAAAATTCATTGATGGACTAACCTGGTTATTCTGCACAGGCATGTATTCAGGTGATGTCATTTTACTTGTTTCTTGGTTGTGTGAAAGTGGGTTTGCAGGAAGTGCAAACACACAATCTGTTGCTCCTCGCTCATCCAGGAAACCGAAAGTATGGTACACCATAGCCAGCTACATAATGCGCGCTCAAGGGGTGGAGTAGCAAAATTCATCTCGGCTGGCAGTGCATTTCAGCTCACAGTCCTGGAGCAATCACTCTGCTATAAAAGGCTGCCAGCATGTCAGTATGGGAAGTTGGGTGAATTGAGTTCATAACTCATGGTGCTGGCTCTGTCCTTGTGCTCCTGCAGACTCCAACCTCCTACTTACTACCCATATCACAGTGGGAGACTGACGAGGTAAATGTATGATAACAGAGACTAGGTTGATTCTCCAGGAAGAAGCTTGTAAGACTCCTGATGTGGTGGATGAAGAGGGCTGAAACTTGGACATGTCTTGTTTGCCATCTGGGAAACACTGCAAGCTTCCATTGGGTTCACCTAATTTGAGCTGCAGTTTTGAAGATGGCCCAGGTCTGCTTGAGGTGATGAAGGAAGCCTGGAATCCCACCCATCGCCCTTCTGGTCTGTTGCTGTTCTCATTTGCAACAGATGATTGACCGCATTTTCCTGGTGGTGCATGACCCCATGGAATGAGCCTAGGCAGAACAATGACATGCATCATCCAACACACCCAAAAGAATTTAAACAATTTGTTGCTGCTGCTTGCCAGTGCCAACCGTGGACACCGTGGACAAGGTGCCAATCCATTGCAGGGCACATACACATACACACACTCACTCACACACTATGGGCGATTTGGAAATGCCAATTAGCCTATCCTACTGTACATGTCTTTGGACTGTGGGAGGAAACCGGAGTACCAAGAGTAAACCCATCAAGCACGGGGGGGGGGGCATCTCATGCACAGAGAGATGGGAATCAAGCCGGGCCTGGAATCGAACCCAGATCCTGGTGCACGGCAACAATGAAAACACCTGTCCTCCAATCTGAAATTATATTATCTGGGTAACATTTGAATTATGCAGATATTTTAAAAATGCATAGTTGTAAGTTGTTTGTTCATAATGCGAGTTCCTGGCATGATGGCACATCCCTATTTCAGTTGTTCAATAGCTCAGGACTGGAATTTCCTACAGTCAACCTGAGCCTCCAGGAACAAACTGGCCTCCTTTTAATTTTAATACATCTCTTGTTATACTGAACTTCCAGTCTTGCACATTATTATGCTGATCAATCCCTGCTGATCAATCCCTGTTATCCGTTATCACCCAGATGAGGATGGGTTCCCTGTTGAGTCTGGTTCCTCTCAAGGTTTCTTCCTATTACCATCTCAGGGAGTTTTTCCTTGCCACCGTCGCCCTCGGCTTGCTCATCAGGGACAATCTTATCATTTTGATTAATACACATTCACATTGCATACAAACTTACTTCTTTTGATTGTGTAAAGCTGCTTTGCGACAATGTCAATTGTTAAAAGCGCTATATAAATAAAATTGACTTGACTTGACTTGACCTATACCACCATGAAGCAAGTTGGGCCAGTGAGTTATGGTCTGCAATAGTATGATAAAAGAAAACTCTCTGGGCAGTCGTATGTGAGCCCAGAGTGGATTGAACTATTGCCTGCTGTTGCAACTTTTGCTACTGTGTCTTTACAACCAGAGAGACAGGACTTGGCCCTGTGTGGAGAAGACCATACTCCATCACAATACTAAGAGCTGATCAAGCTGATTCTGGGATATGTTCTCTTTTTAATTGACCCAGGACTCACACATCTTGTGAAACATGACAAAGACTCCCCCAAGTACACACATCTTTCAGCTGCCTTATTGAGCCCTGTAGGTCCACCATCATGCTGTTACAATGGAGGTGGCCACCATGCCCCTTGATGGCATCATAGCCACTGGTCCAGACTTATCACAGTTGTTCCCAAGCCTAATTGATCTACAGTATCCAACTATGAGTGGATGACCTCAGAGTGTCTGGGAAGAGCATGGAAATACCATAATTTGGGGGAACTCCCTATAACAGAAGAGAGACTGGTGATCCGCACAGCGTGTTATCTGGGACTGACCAAGGCACAGTTCATCAGATAATGGATTAGCCTATAAAAACAACATGTCTAATACACACACTGCCACATGCTGGGAAATATAACCCCGTCATTCATTAGTTCATTGAGTGGCAAAAAATATGTACTGCATGCAAATGCACTGTATTTAAAATTGGCTGCCACGTACTTAGAAAACCTCTCTTATAACAATGTACAATTGTATTATATTTTATTTTTAATTGTGTTAATATTTATACCTACATATACCAACACACTATAGAAGGTAAGTCCTGGTCTTACGTACTATTAATGATTTTGTTACACTTTGGGAAGTGTACCTAATTATTACTCAATCATTGTGTGTGATGCATTACAGGTGCATCTCAATAAATTAGAATATCAATGAAAAATGTGTTTATTTCAGTAATACAATTAAAAAAGTGAAACTCATATAGATACACAGACTAATCTATTTCAAGTGTGTATTTCTTTCAATTTTGATGATTATGACTTACATACAGCTATTGAAAAATTAAAATTCAGTATCTCAGAAAATTTGAATATTTTGAAAAAAGTCCAATATTGGAGACTCATGGTGTCACACTTTTATCAGCTATTTAACTCGAAACACCTGCAAAGGTTTCCTGAGCCTTTAAATTGTCTCTCAGTCTGGTTTAGTAGGCTACAAAATCATGGGGAAGAATGCTGACTTGACAGTTGTCTGGAAGGCTGACATCATTGACACTCTGAACAGAAAAGAACTTCTGCTTGACTTCCTTCTCTATTAGCTGGCGCTATCAACCGCATAACGCACACTATAATTTGTATAGTGCTTTTAAAATGTTCAATGTCTCAAAGCAGCTTTACAAAATCAAAAGAAAATTATAAGAAATTAAAATTATATTATTATATATAATTATATACAAATGAAAGGAAATTCTATAAGGCTTGGATTTATTCATAAATATTATAAACAAATGTAATAGTATTTATTTTTTATTCAATGACGTATTAGTATATACCAGTTTCGTTAGTCCATTATGTGTTTTTATTTACTTATCTAATTATCTAAAATTCAAATCGGACAACTCGGTCTCTTTACTTATAAACCTTTATTTACAATTCTTCCGTTATGCGGTCGATAGTGCCAGCTGATAGAGAAGTAACAGCCAATCAGAAGTCATGTGTGGAAATCTGTGATTGGCTGGTTTTGTGGCAGTTTTGTAACATTGGACAAAGTTGAGCGAGCGTACAGGTAGAGTCGAGCACCCGCGGAGAACATATTGAGCAAGCAGGGGAGACACTGCACGCACAGAATTGAGCTGAGATACTGCACGCGCATAGAGTGCTTTGTCTGCTCTCAAAATGTCGAACAGCATGCTCAGAATTGTGCCAGGAATATAACGCCATAGTCCTCTGCTGGTTTTGGTCCACTGTATTTTATCAAATACAAAGTCAAAGCCACCAACTACCATAAGATTTTGGAGCACCTTTGGCTTCCATCTGCTGGCAAGCTTTATGAATGATGATTTTCTTTTCCAACTACAACTAACTGTTTGCTGACTCACGTGTCCTTGACCTGAAGAATCCATGGGGTATGGTCAAGAGGAAGATGAGAACATCTGTTCCAATAATACAGGTTTGGTGAAGTCTGCTATTAAAGCAACCTGGCCTTCAGGAAAGCCTTATTACTGTAGCTCCACAGATTGATTGCCCCCATGCTATGCTGCAAAATGCAGTAATTCATGCTAAAAGAGCACAAACCAAGTATTAAGTGAATAAATGAACACATTGCATTTCAAAATGAAGGATCTCTTGAATGGCAAGTCCTTTTTCATTAGCAATATTCTAATATATTCTAGTGTTCCCGGGTTTTTGTATTGCTGTGAGCTGTTAGCCATAACATCAAAACCGAAAAGGGTTTGAATTGTTCACTTTATATACAGTGAATCTAGAATATATGAGTTTAACTTTTTGAATTTAAATTACTCTTGTCAGTCACTCTCTTGTCTGCTCCCATTGAGGGGCCATCACAGTTGACCATCTGATTTGCACACAACTTGACACAGGTTTTATGCCAGGTACGCTTCCTGACACAACCCTCCCATTTTATCCGCACGACATCTAGTGGCTGGGGTTTGAGCATTGGGTGGGAGCAATTAAACTCAGGCCTTCCACATGGCATGCAAGAAACATACAGTACACCTAAGCCACCAATGCCCTAAATTACTCTTAATCTTTAATCATTCAAATTCATTTAAATGCAGTATATACAGTATAATGTGTGTGTGTGTCTTTAAAATGTACCTCGTTTGATCTCTGTTAAGCAGAATTAGCACATGTTTTTTTTAGTTATGCATTTTTGTCCCTGCTGCCTTAACTCAGTAGGAACACAGATTTTAGACGTAGTTCTCAAAAACTTTCTCAAGGTTATGTGAATGAAGTGCAGAGGGTAGAGAAATATTTTGGACCTATAACCTTCACTAAAGATTCTGACACAAGGATTACTCATAACGTCCATTCCAGATGGTCTCTGTCAAGCAGGCAGAAAGTACACTTATTTACTTTTTAATTACATGCTTCATTAACATTTAATGTCTTCGTGAAATGCACCAGAGTAAAGGCAAGAGAAGACCTGAACATAAAAAAAATAATAACGGTTAAAAAAAAATAAAAGTGGGGAAGGAGAACAGAAATCCCTATCAGATCGCTTACCTGAGTAAGTCCTTCTGATTTTTATTATCACTCAGCATGAACATAACATAGTGTGGTGTGCATATGTTTAATGAAAAACGTTTATTATATTAACAAATAACAAAATTATAATAATAAACTTTTAATAATGAGGAACATAATACTGAACACTCCCCAAGCCCTGAACAGTGATTATACGGGGATATCGCCATATCCTTGAGAACAGATTTTTACTATCAAGACTAAAATATTTCAATAGGTGTGCATTCATATGAGCCAGTAATAAATTTTACTTGAATTCTTATTGTCTTTTAACCACCAATGATTGCAAATTCAACAACACAACTGCATACATCCCACCATCATCCCACCATCTCTCAGGGATCGAGGGCGGCATTCATCCAGACTTTTTTCTGTTCTGGCACCTAGGTGGTGGAACGAACTTCCTCTAGATGTCCGTACAGCAGAGACTTTGACTATCTTTAAACGACGACTCAAAACGTACCTATTTCTCCAGTACTTACAGGACTAAAAAAAAAAAAATAAAATAAAAAAAAAAAACCCTCTTCCCAGTTGTGTTAGACTAATGGCACTTAGTTATTGACCTAGTTAATCCAGTGTAAGTATCTATCCAGTGATGTAAACTTTAAAGCACTTTTTGTAAGTCGCTCTGGATAAGAGCGTCTGYCAAATGCCTAAATGTAAATGTAAATGTAAATGTACATAAAGTTGATAAATAGTGGCTTGAATCCTGTTTGATCCTTACATACTGTAACTGTGAGAAGGGACTATAGATTATTATTAGGGAATTAAAAAGAAGATGTGGGTTTAGATAATGTTATAATGAGCAGAGAAACACTGTCCCCCTGCCATATGTTAAAGAAAAACAGCAGCTTGCTGTGGGTTTAAGGTTTTAGCTTCTATGTAAATATGGGTGAAATTAATCAATGCAATAGTGAACAACTTGTATTCTTTTCTGATGTATATATTGATTTTATAGATGACTGTTTGACTTGCATTTTAAAATTACTGAAATGTTAACCTTGCAAACTTTACTGTTCACCTTTAATATTCAATATTTGTCATAAAGCAAATTATTCCATATGTTTACTGTATGTTTTATATCTACTGTACAGTACATGCAGTACTGTGCACAAGTCTTATTATCTCTAGTACAATTTTGTTATATCAGTTTATTATGTCTCCATTATTATGTACAAGATCATTCCCTACAAAGATACACTAAAGTCAATAAATAAATAAATAAATAAAAATTTCCCCAGTTTTTGCTCTTTTTGGAGAACCCGTAAGTTTCTTCGTCTAAACGGAATCCAGCTCCAAACGACTAAACTCCGACTCAGGTATGCTATAATGGATACTATTCAGCTTTTGCAGTGTGCGGAGTGCAGGATGTTTAGGCATTCTTCCTCCTTCTTTAGCGGTAACTTTATTTGTGGTAGGTGTGTGTTAGTTAACACTTTGACGGAGAAGATATTAGCATTCGAGGAGCGCATCCAGACTTTAGAGAGGGTTAGAGAGCGCGAGAGCAGCGTTATTCCCATAGCGGAAAGTCTGGGTGCTGCAGGCGGAGATAACCAGCCCCCGACTCAGCGGCATACTCGTTCAGCCAAAGCTAACGCTAAGGCTAGCCCATCGGAGCAGACCTCTTCTGTGCTTCACGTGTCTAACCGGTTTGCTCTCCTCAGTGATGCACCTCTGGTTTTCAGATACTCTATACTGAGGCACGTGAAATTAGCTAGGCCTTTAGAGCCACCAGCGGCAGTGGTCAGGTGTATCCCGTGAGCCAGATTACCAGACATAGCAGGTAATCTTGGGGCTTTAGGACTGCATGGGGTCTCTAAGATATTTGTACATGCTGGAGCTAATAATATATATGCCTTCGTCAGTCAGAGATTAGCAAGCATAAATTTACAGAGGTGTTTAGACTAGCGAAGGCGATGTCCGATGAAGTAGTTTGCTCTGGCCCCATCCCAATGAGACGTAGTGACATAGCTTACAGCAGGTTATGGTCCATCCCACTCGGGAAGGTGCTGCTCTCATTTCTTGTAGTATAGCGCATAGTCTCAGAAGAGGCCTAGTTAATCGTTGACAATCCAGAGCCCAGGCCAGGGAGCAGACAGACAGGCTAAACGTCTCGGGTTACTTTGCTGTAACCCTGTTCCCTGAAAAAGCTGGAATGAGATGCTGCATGAAAACGCTATGCAAACATCTCTTTGTTCAGCTGGTTGTGAAGCATGTGTGTATCAAACACACCAAATTTTTGTCTCATATAACCTCGGTAAGGTGACATCATCTGATGAGGTGCACCTTCAGGTTATAAATAGGAGTGAACCGGAAACATCCTCAGGTCAATTCTTGTCTGAAAGTATGTTCAGCCACGCCAGCAATGCGGCATTGGAGCGCAGCATCTCGTTCCCGCTTTTTCAGGGAACAGGTTTACAGCAAAGTAACCTGAGACATTCCCTTTCAAAAGCTACACTCGATGCTGCGTGAAAATGCTATGGGAACGAGAATACCAATGCCGCCACACTGCAAGTGGACCCACAGGTTGTGTAGCGTGTGCGCACAATAGCCAAAGAGGTCTCAGACATAACTTTGGGATGCTGACTCGAGGATTCGCGAGCCTGGAGTAGCATGGACATCCAAACTATAAAATCTGACAAAGTGTGCAGAGAGGACCACCCTGCCGTATCATACACTTGCTGCAAGGAGACACCTCTTGCTAGAATTGATGAGGCAATCCCCCTGGTCGAGTGAGCCCTGACTCCTAGGGGTAAAGTGTGACCATGCGCCTCGTAGGCTAGAGCAATATCATCTCTGACAGAGAGACTGACAAAGCTCCTACAAAGAAGTAATGGCCATAAGCAAAACCATCTTAAGAGTCAGTAGCCTGACAGGCGCTGACTCTAGTGGTTTAAATAGGATGTCAATCAGATCTTCAAGCACAATAGCTAAGTCCCACAAAGGGACCGTCACTCTAGTGGGCGATCTCATTCCCTCCAGCTTCCTTGGGCTGGACGGCCATTTAAAAACGCACCCCAGCCCGTGAGGGAAGTGTCTGTTGTTAGCATCTCGAGATGACAACACGGACCTAGATTGGGACCCAGAGTCAAAAACCAGGCTCTGAACCACATAGAAAGGGTACGAAGCCCCTGGCGCGTAACCCTTATTTGCCTCTGGGGATTGGCCCTTGGATAAAATCCCCTGGTGCTTAGCCACAACGGAAACGATCTCATGAACAGAAGGCCCAAAGGTATCACCATGGACACAGCTGCCATGAGAGCTAAACACTCTAAAAGTAATGAACAATCACTGTCTGGCCTAACCTGATTTGTTTTAGGGTATTGAGAATGGATTTGACACATGTAGGAGACAGCTGTGCTTGCATTGTGATCGAATTCCAAATACGCTCCTCTGAGCAGAAAAGAGAATGGCTCTCATGGCGTTGAGTCTCAATCCTAAAGAATGGAGGTGAGCTAGGATGACATCTTGATGTCGAAGCGCTAGCTGCTAAGACTGAGCCAGGATCAGCCATTTGTCTATATTATATAATATATTTATATAATATATAATTCAGAATACACATGCCCTGGAATCATAGAACCAGAGCTGCATCTTATATGTGCGGGGTGATAGGGCTAGGCCAATTGGAAGGACCCACCCTGGCCAATTGGTAAGCTCCGGCCCCCGAAAGTGAACCTCAGGAACTTCCTGTGTTGTGGCAATATTTCCATATGAAAATATGCGTATTTCAGGTCAATTGTCACAAACCAATCCCCTGGTTGGATTTGAGAAACAATCAGTTGGGCTGTCAACATGTTCAGCCCACAAACATGTAAAATTGGACCAGGAAATACTGACTTTATTAGCCTGGGTCTCTGTCTGACAGGGGAACGTGTTCTATGGCCCCTTTTTTAAGTCTGTAACTGCCGAGTCAGCAGATGTGCTCGTTCCGGTTTCATGGAAGTAAAGACCATGCCATTGAAACACGGAGAACGAATGCTGCAGCCTCTCTCTAAGTGCTTTGTACCTACAGAGACATTCCTGGCAGTAGGTTCCCTGCTGCCAGCCTTTCTGAAAGGGGCACAAGTTTTGACACTGAGGCTAGATGGGGGGGGTTTGGTGTTCTGCATCCAGAAACATGGCAGGAAGTAACCGAGCACCTAACATTTCGCTGGAGACCGCTGCTCCCCGAAACACAAGACTGTGGCGGAGATTGGACAACAACCTCCAGGGGGTGCCATGGAGGAGTCTTTATCCCTTATTGGAATTTTTACATGCCCCTCCCCGGGGGGAGACACCTGCGTGGTCCTGGGAATGTCGGATAGACTCACCAGTGGAGTGTGGAGATGATGCAGGTCCGGTCTTTTTGAGGCGGATTGCAAAGCGTGGTGAGTTCCTCCCCAGTCTCTACAACGGGGTATCTGACTCGCCACACTCTCTTTCTGCGCCTCACGCCTCGTGGGGTTCAGACCTGGTCGGGACTGGGTGGCCGACAGCCATGACTCCTGAGCACGGCAGGGGAGAAACCTCACAAGGCCTGCTCATAGAGCATCACCTCCCGAAACCTAGTGGCGACGGTGCTTGCGGCATCGCCAAAGAGGCCAGCAGGCGAGATGGGGGCCTGATGGGGGCGTGATGGGGAAAACGTGATCCTTGTCCTTGATGCCCGTGAGGTTATGCCATAGATGTCTCTACATGGCGACCATGGCAGCCATAGAACGGCCAATAGCGCGGGCCATCTACTTGGTAGCACGGAGAAATAAATCTGTGGCTTAGCATAGCGCCGCATCATCAATAGACCCGCCAGTGCTCAGATCTCTCAGCAGGTCAGCCTGATATGCCTCCAAAACCGCCATGGTGTGCAGGGCAGCACCAGTCTGACCCGCTGCCTGAAAAGCTTTCTCCCACCAATGAAGATGTTAGTCTACATGGCTTGGTGGGGAGTGTGGGCTTTTTCAGGGAGGATGAGCTCCCAGGAGAGAGATAGCCAGCAAGCATCTCTTCAATCTGGGGCATCATCATATAACCCTGGCCTTTCGCATCAACGACATTCGAATGAATCGATGTTAATAGCAAAAACAATGGATGAATAGGGCTTATTCCATGAAAGAGTTAACTTGTCATGGAGGTGGCTAAAGTAGGGGAGGGACCATCGTTAAGCCTAACAGAAACTTGTCGTCTAACTTGGGGGATATATATGTATGTGTATATATAATAATATAATAATATAATATAATATATATATATATATATATATTGCAGGAGCAAGTCTCTTCTGCCCATTCACAAGAAGTACCGGGGCGCGCTTGAGAAGTGGCCGTTAAAACTTCCTGATTCGGGGAGAGCGAGAGAGAAAGGGGGAATTCTGTTTCATGAGCATCTGCCAGATCAGCATGTGAATACCATGAATGCACCGCAAGGCACCTTAATAGGGAGAAGGTCACAGTGCTCCCACTCTCACTGGAGCCCATGGAGAGCGTGCTCTTCCCCCAGACACTCAACACAAAAATCGTGGAGATCACCCTTAGAAAGAGATCTATCACATAGAGGAACGCATCTTTTAGTGAACTCTGCCATATCCGTGTATTAACACTTTTCTTTTGTTTGTACAGTACAGTCGTGGCCAAAAGTTTTGAGAATGACACAAATATTAGTTTTCAAAAAGTTTGCTGCTAAACTGCTTTTAGATCTTTGTTTAAGTTGTTTCTGTGATGTACTGAAAGATAATTACAAGTACTTCATATGTTTCAAAGGATTTTATCAACAATTACATGACATTTATGCAAAGAGTCAGTATTTGCAGCATTGGCCCTTCTTTTTCAGGACCTCTGCAATTCGACTGAGCATGTTCTCAATCAACTTCTGGGCCAAATCCTGACTGATAGATCAGTCAACCCATTCTTTCATAATCACTTCTTGGATTTTTGTCAGAATTAGTGGGTTTTTGTTTAGCCACCCACCTCTTGATAATTGACCACAAGTTCTCAATGGGATTAAGATCTGGAGAGTTTCCAGATCATGGACCCAACATTTCAACGTTTTGGTCCCCGAGCCACTTAGTTATCACTTTTGCCTTATGGCACGGTGCTCCATCGTGCTGGAAAATGCATTGTTCTTCACCAAACTGTTGTTGGAGTGAGTGAGCCCACTCCCTTGGATGATAAGTAACCCCACACATGAACAGTCTCAGGATGCTTTACTGTTGGCATGACACAGGACTGATGGTTGCACTCACCTTTTCTTCTCCGGACAAGCTTTTTTCCAGATGCCCCAAACTCTGGTAGAGGCTTCATCTGAGAATATGACTTTGCCCCAGTCCTCAGCAGTCCATTTGCCATACCTTTTGCAGAAGATCAATCTGTCCCTGATGGTTTTTTTTTTTTTTGGAGAGAAGTGGCTTCTTTGCTGCCCTTCTTGACAACAGGCCATCTTCCAAAAGTCTTTGCCTCACACTGTGCGTGCAGATGTGCTCACACCTGCCTGCTGCCATTCCTGAGCAAGCTCTGCACTGGTGCCACTCCGATCCCTCAGCTGAATCCTGTTTAGGAGACAATGCTGGTGCTTGATGGACTTTCTTAAGCCTTCTTAAGCCTTCTTGAAGTTCTTGATGATCCTATAAGTTGTTGATTTAGGTGCAATGTTAGTAACCACAATATCCTTGCCTGTGAAACAACGTAATGATGGCTGCACACGTTTCTTTGCAGGTCACCATGGTTAACAATGAAAGAACAATGATTTCAAGCATCACCCTCCTTTTAACATGTCAAGTCTGCCATTTTAACCCAATCAGCCTGACATAATGATCTCCAGCCTTGTGCTTGTCAACATTCTCATCTGAGTTAACAAGTCGATTACTGAAATGATCTTAGCGGGTCTTTTAATGACAGCAGGGAAATGCAGTGGAAAGTGAAAGTCCTTTTCATGGCAAAGAAGGACTATGCAATTCATCTGGTCACTCTTCATAACATTCTGGAGTATATGCAAATTGCTATTATAAAAACTTAAGCAGCAACTTTTCCAATTTCCAATATTCATGTAATTCTCAAAACTTTTGGCCACGACTGTACAGTAATGTTGTCATAACCAATCTGCCTATTCAACTTGGGGTACATGGGCTTAAAGGTGATCATGTTACCTGCTGCACCACCATGCTGCTCTGTTACATTTTTTTCTTTTTTATTATTTTGAAAATTAAATTTTAGGCATCAAAATTATTTCATATAATTCTTATTTAAAGACTAAAAAGTTTAAGTTCACATATTGCTGTATGTTTATGGAAACATATTAGTTGCATATGTATTGTATGTATATACGTACTGTAAGTATATGTTTGGTAAAACACCATATATCCATTAAAAAATTTATGAAATTATTATGAATGATGAATTATGAATTATTATGAAATTATTGTACTGTAAAAACAAATGGACAATTTGCACCTCTTCTTTTTACCTCTTATTGCACCTCAATTTTTACCTCTTATTGTAATTTTACACTTTATTATTAAAATTGTGTCACGAACTAACCGGAGCTGAACCAGAAGACTAGCAGTTAGCCCTGTAGCGTGGATGGTAAACTCAAATGCGGAAGTAGCACGAGCAGGCAGGATAATCACGCTGATTATTATTAGAACTCTCCCAAAGCGAGAGCAAGAGTTTACACAAATAAACCCGCGTTCTAAATACACACACCCAATCGAAAGCGAATCCCAAGAAAGTGAGTACTCATGTTTAGACGAGCGAAGCATCGGCGATAGCATGGGCAAAACTCAATGACTGAGCAATGTGAGGCGCCATCTTGTTTCCTTTCCTGAAATACGACCGTATTACTTCCGGGTCCTAGTGCCGGTCATGTTACGAGTGTGCATGACAAATTGGTATCTTATAAATTTTGTTATATGTGATTTTTATTTTGTGTCTGTACTGATTCAACATGTGTTTCTCTCTCTCTCTCTCGTTGGTCTTAAAAGCTTTGGACTTTTTACCTTATCTACTTTTACCAAATTATTCTATATGACTCACATAAACTCAAGACACACATGCACATATGCACACACACACTTACACAGCACAGCTACCACCACCAGGCTTAAATTGCATCTATTGTTATTTCAGCTTTGTAATTACGATGACACATCATTTTTTTTTTTCATAAATAAATTAAGAACAAGAATAAGAAAAATGAGTGTTATTTTTGTAAGCAGCAGATTGGTTGAGAAAGCTGGAAGTGATAAAGTATAATGGGAACTTTTACATCCATGCCATTGCCATGTATTGTGCATAGGTCTATAGACTGATGTTAAATAAAGGAGATAATAATATATAGCTAAGTCTTTCAATATTTTATTCTTATTCCATTCCATGATTTACTTCTTATTGATAATCTTGATTTTAAGGTCACGAGCGGTTGTATAAGCATTTCAAATTGAATTTGAATAAATGTGATTAGCAGAGTTGGGTTTCAATGCTGGAGCTATCTATTTGTAAATGTCTTTCTTCTTCCCATTCTTCCACAAAGCCCAGTTTTATAGGTTGCATACTTGCTACCCTTGAAACCTTGAAAACCTGGAGGATTTGAAAACCAAACCAAGGGCTTAAGAGGTCCTCCCCAGGAAGAAAAAAAAAAAAAAAAAACAATGTTTCCTGCATTCTGGCAACTTTAAAACAATAAAAAAACAACACAAAAATACAAAATGTTTCTTTCTATGTCATCTGAAATTTTGCAGGAGTATTTCTTTCTTTTGCACTCAAGGAGGTACAAAGAGCACTCACATACAGTACATGACATGCTTTTTTTTTGTTGTTGTTTTTTTGTGACTAATGTCCAACTGAAGCGGTCACTGACTTTTGGTTTATTGTCTACTTTCAGCATTGTTGTAGTTGGACATTATTATTTCCAAAACTTGTTTGACACTTTTCAAGATCCTTGTCTAAAGTTGTTTTAATAACTGGATATCCATGCTGCTATTTGTTTAGGTAGGTTTCTATTTATTTATTTTTTTACATACTCTGGATTATTTTATGTGAACATACTATATATTTCCGATAAACATTTCAGGTCTAGATTGAAACACTACAAAATATGGCAATGTCGAATGAAAGTAAAAATTAGTGCAAGGCACTGTAAACAATATGTACAGTAGTAGTGTTTTGGAAAGTGCTCTACATACAGTACTCATGTATAACTTTGCCAAGAGGCCAAGAGGCCCTGCAAGCTGGCAGGAAGCCTTCCTCTAAGGTTCTGTGCCAGAAAGGAATGAGAAAGAGAGAAAGTAGAGTCTCCCAGAGTGTGCTGTTCTTTTGTGTTCCACTTGATGAGCTGCCAGGGGGAGAGGCTTGGTGCACTCATTGTCCCATCACCTTGCATGCTTTAGTGTTGTTACCTTTGGCAAATGTGCATTTATTTGTTTTGATATCTGGCTCATGTGCTTCTGTGGGGTTGGTTATACATGTGCAAGAGGTGATTGTGTGTAAATGTTAAATGCTTGATTTATGGTAGATGAGAAAACTCTGAGGGGTGAAGAGGTTTACTTATGAGAAAATGAGACATTGTCCCTCATGCCAATAAAGTAATAATAATAATAATAATAATAATAATAATAATAATAATAATAATAATAATAATTTCTTTGTGGATTTCTGTGGGCTATGAGCTATGAAGCATCAAGGGAAAAACAGTAAAAATAATATTTAATAATAATAAAATATAGTGTAAGAAACATATGTATGAATGTGCAGAATGGATCAGTCCTGTGTGGTGTACTGATTAAGAGACCGTATTGCCTGCGGGAAGAAGCTCCTCCTCAGTCTCTCAGTATTGGCCTACAGGGAGCGGAATCGCTTTCCTGAAGAGAGAACAGTCCATTGCTCGGGTGGCTGAGGTCCTTCATGATCTTTCTGGCCTGAGTCCAGCACCACTTGCTGTAGATTGAGTGCAGGTCAGGAAGCTCGGTGCAGATGATGCGCTCAGCTGATCGCACCACCCTCTGTAGAGGTCGTCTGTTCTGCATGGTGATGTTTCCCGTCAGGATGCTCTCTATGGTGCAGAAGTAGAAATTCCTGAGCTCCCTGGAGGGCAGTCTGAAGTGGTAGAGACGCTGAAGAGGCGCTGCCAGGCCTTTTTCTCCATGATGTTGATGTGACAGGACCATGGCAGGTCCTGAGTGATGTGGACACCGAGGTATCTGAAGCTGTCCACTCTCTCCACTGGGCTCCTGTTGATGACAGGGGTCTGGTAGTTCCTCTCCTGCTTTGTACTAAAGTCCACTATCAACTTTGTTGTCTTTCTGACGTTTAGAAGAAGATTGTTCCTCTGGCACCAGTTCTCCAGATTTCCAGCCAATCTCCTGAAGGAGATTGGAGATTGGAGATTTCCAAACTCCTCCTCAATGAAAACCATTTTAATGTAATTCCAACTTCTAGTCTCCAGGTGAGAGAGAGGTGTATGGAGGAGATGAGAGATAGCGTCATCTGTAGAGCGGTTTAATTGGTAAGCAAACTGTAGTGGATCCAGCTTTAGCTGCAGCTTCGAAGCGAACATAGAAAGTGTTCAGCTCGTCTGCCAGAGATACAGTACGTCCGCGTTCGTCATACCGGATGTTGGTGGCTTATAGTCCGTTATTGTTCTTAGTCCCTGCCACAGGATCCTAGAGTCACTCTTTTGGAGCTGTGACTCTAGTTTCCTCTCATAGCGCTGCTTTGCCTCCTTTACCACTTCCCGGATGTTGTATGATGCAGCCTTGTACAAGTCCATGTCACCAGACGCATGTCCCATGTTATAGGCAACAGTGCGAGATCTCAGAGTGTTGCAGATAGTTTTATCCACCTACGGCTTCAGATTGGGAAATGGTCTGATGTTCTTTTTTTGTACTGTATCATCCGCTAGTTTCCCGATGAATCCCACAACCGCTTCCATGAACACGTTGATGTCATTTGAGCTGTTTCGGAACATGTCCCAGTCTGCGTCATTGAGTGCGTCCTGTAGAGCGGCCACCGATTGGTCCGTACAGCATCCATCCTCCCTCTGAATCGGAACTCCCTGTTTGAGCCTTTGTTTGTATTTTGGCATGAGGAAGATGGTGGCATGGTCAGATTTCCCAAACGGGGGATGAGATTGTGCCTTGTAGCCATCCTTGATGTTATATAGCAATGACCCAGTGTCCTTTCGCCCTGGGTGGGGCAGGTGATGTGTTGGTAAAAGTTTGTGCTGCGCGATTGAGGTTGGCATTGTTAAAGTCTCCTGCCACAATAAGCGCAGTGCTGTGTGAGTGCCTCACGCAGCTCGCATAAGACAATGTCCATGTCCGGTTGTGGTGGAATGTAAACGACGACGATTATGACCGATGTAAACTCCCGAGGAAAATAAAAAGGACAACATTTGATGGTCAGTAGTTCCTGTTTGGGTGTGCAGGATCGTGTAAGAGGAACAACGCTCGCGCTGTTACACCAGCTGTTGTTTACCATTAAGCGCACGCCGCCTCTCCTTGACTTTACCAAGTCCCGTGTCCTGTCCATGCGGTGAACCAAGAAGAACTTGGCCGGCTGGATGGCGTGGTCCGGCACTGCTGGGTTCAGCCACGTCTCGGTGAAGCAGAGGAGATTGCAGTCCTGAATGTCTCTCTGGAACCTTACCATGGACCTGAGGTCATCAAGTTTGTTCTCCCGTGACTGGACAGTGGCGAGCAGGATGCTAGGCAGAGGTGTGCGGTATGCATGAGCTCTCAGCCTGCTCCTGACACCGGCTTGTTTCCCTCGAGGCCGTCGTTTCGGGTCGCATCCTCTATTCTCTCTCAGGATCTCACTCGGTCAGCTCAGATACGGAGTTAAAAACTTTAAATTGTGAGTTCATTGTACAAAAATAAGAGTATCTCTATCATACTTAATGCACTCAGTGGTGATAAATTTGCCAGTTTAAAGTTACTGAAAATTAACTTAAAAGACAAATACAAAGTAAAGTAGGCCTTCTAACCATTAATAAAATAGTAAATAATAAAAACAAAATTCTACATTTTTATACACTCACAGCCAGTTAGCCAGTTATGTACACCTGTTCAACTGGCTGTTAACAGAAATGTCTAATAAACCAATCTTATGGCAGCAATTCTAATCAGCCAATTATATGGCATTAGGAATATGGACAAAGTCAAGATGATCTGTTGAAGTTCAAACCAAGTATCAGAATAGGGACAAAAAGTGATTTACGTGAGCGTGGCATGAGTGTGCGTGCTGGTCTGAGAATTACCAAACTACCGACCAACAGGAATTTTTACCCTTATCCCATGCCCATGTTGTGTTCTGGTCAAATCTGAGCAATTTACAAGTTTCCCCTTAAAATCTCTTCAGGCTTTGGCAGAAAAATGGCCAAGAGATATACTGCACATGAAGCTGTGGAATTATATTTGACAATGACAGTGATCAGGAATCACTGATGAGGAAGAAGTTCAGGGACAGAGGCAAAGCCCCAGCCTCTGTCTGTCTAAAACGTTGGCGAGGGAGAGAGAGAGAGCAAAAGCGAGAGCGGCACGCATCAGTCCAGCATGTTCGCTATTAAAACATCTTGTGGTGCGGCTCTCCATACCGCACCAAACATAACAAGCAATTCCTATTTTCAACTTTTCCTCACGCACTGCATTGTAACCATCATCATGAAAATGATGCGTTTATGGAGAAGGGTTTATGGAACCACCTGGAAAGTGGTAGATGTACAGTGAATATTGAAGCCATTAGAAGCCCTGCATCCAGCTTATGAGATATGGGCACTGGTCAGGCAATTTTTCATGCCTGCCACTCATTTACCAACCAGGTCCTGACATCACTGTTAATGAGCATCTTGTTGGTTTTAGAGGATAGTGCCAATTTAAGCAATATATTCCAAACAAACCATCTAAGTATGCTATAAAGAGTATAAAGATATGGGCAGCATATGATGCAAAGACATATTATGCCTTGAAGATGCAAGTGTACATGGAAGGGGAAGTGGAGGGGTCCTAGAAACAACAACACAGCTACTTCAGAATTGTACAGTGTATGGTCAAGCATTACTTTTGTAAGTTTTTGTTTTCAATGAACAAATCATACTGGTCATTTTTTTGACCGGAAACACAAGATGTTATTTCGTGCCACAGTTTTAAAAATTTTAACTTGTTTAAAAAAAAAAAGTGACTTTGGTAAACATTTCAATAAAGCATTTTGTGATAAGTAGTACAATAGGTTTCATCTTTGTATTTGTCATAGTCAAAATAATATCTATATAATGTTTTATTTTTATTTTTTTGCCTAAAACAATGAGTGGTATGAGCTTGGGTACAGTAAATAAGACCTGCAGAACATACACAGCAAACACAAGTTCAAAACTTGTAATGTTCAAAAGCCATGAAGCTGATAAACAGACCTAATGCAAGATTAGGTGATAATATATCCATTATTGTAGGTTACGGAACTTTTCATTTGTAGATTACAAATGAAATAAAATGATAAAAAACATTATTAGTCAAAACAAACACAAAATGACGATTAACCTTCTCTAGGGTTTACAGAGAATACACAGTGAATGCCCATGTCCCAACTTTTATGAAATGTGGCATAGTCATCAAATTCATAATATTAATTTATTTACAAAAAGCAATGAAAACAATTTATCTGTTTAAACATTAAATATCTTGTGTCTGTGCTAAATGAATTCTATTGACGATAAGGGAAAAATGAACTGTAAATCATTGTATTTTGCTTGGCAGCACGGTGGTGTAGTGGTTAGCACTGTCGCCTTGCACCTCCAGTGTCCAGGTTTGATTCCTAGTCAGGTTCAATTCCTGTCTCTGTGTGCATGGAGTTTGCATGTTCTCCCCATGCTTGGTGGTTTCCTCCGGATACTCCGGTTTCCTCGCACAGTCCAAAGACATGTAGGTTAGGGTAATTGGCATTCCCAAATTGGCCATAGTTTGTGAATGAGTGTGTGAGTGTGTGTATGTGTGTGTGTGCCCTGCGATGGATTGGCACCCTGTCCAGGATGTACCCGGCCTTGTGCCCTAAATCTCCTGGGATAGGCTCCAGGCCCCCCGTGACCCTAATTACAGAACTAAGCGGTATAGATGATGAGTAAGTGAGTTAGAGAGTGTATGTTGCTTATATGTACATTGTGCATGACATCCCAACTTTTTCACACTAGAGGTTTGGCCAAAAAATTTTTTTTGTAAGCTTATGCAGTGCCACAAACTTGTTCCAGTCCAGAGGGGCATTAAGATCTTGTATTGATGATAGGAGAGTTCCAGAACAGCTCCTCCCAAAGATTCTAAATGCGGTTAAGGTGTGAACTCTGTAGTGGTCAATCCATGTGTGAAAATGATGCCTCATGCTCCCTGAACCTCTTTTACGATTTGAGCCCAAAGAATCCTGGCATTGTCATTTTGGAATATTCCCATGCCACCAGGAAAGACATGCTCATTCAGGTAGTCAGCTAACCTCGTGTTTGAGTATACTGTACATTTTTACATTGCTGTATGCAGTTGGCATGATGAGTGCCATCATTCCATCTGCCTCTGCTCCTATCACTTTGGATGAAGGTGTATTTGGAATCATCAGGATGAATTTTCCAATGCTCCACAGTCCATTCTTTATGCACCCTAGCAAATCAAAGTTCAGGTCTCTCTAGAGATGCCCTACTGGGTTCAGGTCCAGACCCTGTTTTATTTATTTTCGTTATGCTGTTAGTCATGGTCTTGTTAAACTGTAAGCCTTTATCCCAGCCAGAAATCCCACAAAGAGCTCACAGCTATGATCATATGCCTAAAAAAATTGCTGCAAAAAAGTCCTGTGCATGTCAACCTATTACCCATCTCAGAAATGTTCCAGCCAGGGCCCTCACAATTGGGGCAGGTAAAGATCAACAAGAGCAAAACATCAGTATCACTACCAAAAGATACCATATTTCTTCTGCGATAGCTATTAGTACATCATTGCAGGCTTCCCGGTGAAACCTGAGCTCAGAACACACACCATGTATAAAACAACTATTTCTGCATCGTGGGTTTCAGTCAATCCCTGCATAAAGCCCATCATCTTACTGATGACTTTGATCTCCTGGACAGAAAGTAACATCCCATTGTGACCGCGGCTCCACCACCTGCACTGCACATAAACTTGTAGCTTTTCGCTCAAACGGGAAACAGCGCACATTCAGCACCATGGACAGCCACACGCGGATGGGGCGCTGAAAGCAGCTCGTAATCCTCTACCCTCCAGCAGTCACCGGCGCGCAATAAAAGGCACCAGGCCGAGAACCCTGGTGAGTAGGATTCAGAGGACGAAGCTGCTAACAACTGTTTCCTCTCCCTTCCTATATTATGACAGTACCGAGAGTCAGACACACCAAAACCCAGAACAGAGAAGCGGCCACGCCGAGTCTACAGCCTCCGGTGCTCCCAGAGGTCACTGGCCGTCATGCTCAACAAAAGCCACCATCTCCCCAGACCGAGTAGGCTGCATCTTCTGCTCGCCCTCCCCACTCTCACCTCCACAAAGCCCCAGCACCTGAGAGCACTGGATGTGTGTGTGCGGATATGAGGGTGTGAATCACTCACCTTTACTTTCCTTTTCTTTCTTTTTTTTTTATTCTTCTTTTTGGGTTCCGGCCTATGAAAGAACTGCCAAAACACTCCCTGCACTAGCAGTGGATGTCACAGTCCACTACCAGATCCCAATCAGGATGTGGAAACCTTTAACAGCTGTCATCAGGTACCCAGAGACCATGCACCATCCATACATCATCCATCATACTTGATGAAAACATGCTCAAGTCCAACAGGCGCCACCTCCTACATACTTCTGAAGGTGGTACTAGACAGGAAGTTTCATTAAATGGTTCCAGGCTGAACCCTGAAGACTCTAAGCTTAAGACTCTGCAACAGAACACTGGACTCACAGAAGGATGACAAAAGTGCTAGCTGCTATAGTTTCATTAAAAACAAAGAGTTTAGGTTTGTCAAGCCATTACATACAGTATATGATATCTGCTAATGGTACAGTACATTACTAATGTGGTATTTTATGTTGTTGTGGCACATCTATCACAGAGGTGTTCATGATGACAGTTGTCATAATATTTTCCTCCGTAATAAAGTACCATTTGGCACACGGTTCTCCTGCAAGTTAATTTTATTTGAAATGCCTGAATATACTTCTGAATAGAATGCGTTATATACCATTACATGCTTTTTCCTAAAAGAAAGGGGATGTAATATCCTGAAAATATTTGGTTGATGACGTGAGCTGCAGGTGAATTATGGTTTGTAGTGCGTAAATAAATAAGGATGACAGTTAAGTTCGGCTTTGTCTGTTGTTAATAGGACAGAGTCTGGTTCCTCTCAAAGCTTCTTCCACATGTCATATGTTTTTCCACGTCATCAGTTTTTCCTTGCCACTGTCACCTCCAACTTGTTTAATAGGGAGAACCTTTTCCTTCCTTCCTTCCTTAACCCTCCCTTCCTTCCTTCCTTTCTTTCATATCCATATTGCAAAGCTGCTTTGCAACAATGTCCATTGTTAAGATTGGCATAAAAAAATGGAATAGAATTAATTAAAATCAAATTACATGCTCTTAATTTTGTGTTCCTTATCTATCTCCTAATAGCCACTGTCTCTTCATGTACCTACAGTAGATTTTGTATTTAGATTTTGTATTTTCTGCATTTGGATTCCTAAATCACTGTAGTTTGTGTACAGTAAATGCTACTGTTACTAGTGCTATACTAATGCAACTTTACTGAACTAAATTTAAAAACAAGTTTCTCTGCTGTGTAAACGACATCAAATCTTTCACACACCTACAGTGATCCTATGGCCTGAGTATTCACGACAAAACTTGTGAAATAAAACAGTTCATATGCAGAAATATTTTATTTCAATATTATCTTTGCCCTCAGCTTCCAAAGTTTCAGCATCAGAGAAAAAAAAGAGTATGTTCCATCAGCAGGGAAGTTTGTTCAAGCTTAGATGAGAACATATGGCACTGCAACAGGACTGTCAGCATCAGTAGCTCAAGGATAACCATTAGTGATCCTGATTATCTCCTCCTGCTCCACACCTCCTGCTTCTTCATCTGGAGCTTTCTGCTTTTTGCCTTACCTCCTGTAGCTGTGGATAATCTCACATATATTTAATACCTAAATTTTCCCCAAACAGTTTCATCATACAGTTTAATCAGTGCATGATATCACCATAATGCTGGCATATTCTTGCATTTCAGTGTGAAACAGAAGAGGATGAGATCTCTTTTGGGTGCTGTCCCTTTCATGGTTTTTTCATCATGTTAGGTCAAGATGATTTCCCTTGATAATTCCAACGCTGATTTTGTTATTCTCTATCTACAGTAAATCTGTTCTGTAATCTACTGTAATTTATTCTTATTAATTAATTTGGTTAAGGTGCCATAGAAATAAATTAACCTGAAAATGAAACAAATAAATCAAATGTCCAATTATACAATTATTATTATTTTTGTTGGTTTATTTTTGTTTGTTGCACCAAATTGTATACTGAAAAAAAAAAAAAATCTCTGTTTAACCACAACATACCTGGGCTGCATTTTTCTATGTACAAAGTCACATTAATCTAGTCATTTTCTCTCATAATAGTGGCATGCAATTAAAATGTTAAAACATAAATGTAACTTTATCACATATTGCAATCTTCCTTAATATAAAGACGAGCTCTACAGAGGGTTGTGCGATCAGCTAAGCGCATCATCCTTACCAAGCTCCCTGACCTGCACTCGATCTACAGCAAGCGCTGCTGGACCAAGGACAGGAAGATCGTGAAGGACCTCAGTCACCCCAGTGGTTAGATCTGCCCATGTGGTAAAAGTAGAACTCAAAACCTAGAGGATTTTAACGTTAATGGCTTTAATGTCATGGCTGATCAGTGTATTAAACCAGTGTGATTTCTGGTGTGACATCCAACTGTTTCACATTGACCTAACGATTATGTCAATGTTATGTATGTATTTCAAGAAAGTATATTATGTTAACAGAATGTGATTGCCACAAGGTTAAACTATTTTCCCAAATAAAATTCTAGTAGGTCTTTTTTGTGTACAATATTATGGATTTCTTATACCCTATACAAAATCCCAATTTTATGGAAAATAACTTAATACATTAATAGCACGGGGAGAACATGCAAACTCCATGCACACAGAGACGGGAATCGAACCTGGAGGTGCAAAGCGACAGTGCTAACCACTACACCACCGTGCCGCCAAGCAAAATACACTCACTCATCATCTATACCGCTTAATCCTGTATTCAGGGTCATGGGGGGCCTGGAGCCTATGCCAGGAGACTTAGGGCACATGGCACGGTACACCCTGGACAGGGTGCCAATCCATCGCAGGGCACACACACATACTCTCACTCATTCACACACTACGGGCAGTTTGAGAACGCCAATTAGCCTAACCTATATGTCTTTGGACTAGACATATATATGCATTTTTAGTGTTCATATTTAACACTGACTTACCTCCAAGTATGACCAGCAACACTTCTTAACTGAATAATCAGATATGCTTTAAAATGTGATTTTGGCATTGTTCATATTTTTCACCTTTTTAATATGACTTTTTAATACTGACCAATGATGGCAAATATAAAGCTGTGAGCATTATATGGTTTAAAGTTATTTTATCTAGTGCTTGTTGACATTTATAGTAAACGTATTTTGTACTTCCCCACTGCATATGGATTTAGTTCTGGCAATAAATAAAAACAAATGTCAGGGTTGCCCCCCAAGAGGCATTTGGCTGTGGCCATTTTGGGCTACTTTGTGTTTTGTGTGCTTTTGCACTTATTTTGATATGCTATACATTGTCAAGCATATCATTTATATATATACCAGAGCTGACTGGCACATACTGTAGCAGATTGACCAGCAGTGAGTGAAGGAGTTCACCATTCAGGTAGACATCTGTTAAGCTGCACGGTCAGCACAGCATGTGATAGAGTGGATGTAGGAGCTCAAGCGCAAAGTAGCAGTGCTTGCCACCCAGCTGGCTTAACTCGAGAGAGGTTGACAGTGAGACAAGTCTCAACTCAGCCAAGTCTCAAACTGTCTTAATGATATGTTCTGAACTCTGTCCCATGGACAAAGATGGCCCTGCACTTCGTTCTGTTAGCCCTGATAGTACTAATTGTCCTTATAGCTATATTAGCCCTAAGCTCTATCCTGTTAGCCATATAAACCCGGTTATCCCTGAAATTATTTCTGTTAACCCTGTTGTCTCTGAAATAGATCCTGTTGACTCTGTTAGCACTAAAATGCTTCTTGTCAGACCGGAGATGCTTCCTGTTAATCCCATTAACCCTGATATACTTCCTGTTAGCCCTATTAATACTTACATTTTGTGTTTGTTTTAGTAATCTAATCAAAATAAAATTAGACCACATCAAATGCACATCTAGCACCACTCAACTAAAGCTTATACTCTTAAATATTCGATGTCTAATGTCTATCAGTTATTGGTAATGAAAAATTTGTTGATCAGTAGTATGATATATAATACTGTGTTTAACAGAAACATGTTTTAAGTCAAGTCAAATTTTATTTATGCAATGTGTATGAATCAAAATGATAAGATTGTCCCTGATGAGCAAGCCAAGGGCGACAGTGGCAAGGAAAAAATCCCTGAGATGGCAAAAAGTTTCTAATAGGAAGAAACCTTGAGAGGGAACCCATCCTCATCTGGGTGATAACGGATAGCAGGGATTGATCAGCATATTAGACTGAACAAGTTTGTATTATTAAAGAACATAGATTCCCCTGGATACAGATACATAAATCAGTCATTTCTACGTAACTGGTAGAGGATGAGGTGTGGCAGATATTTATATTCATAATCTAACCATCACACAAAAACATCAACACGTATTTAATGCACTTTAAGTTATTCCTTCTAACATATGTAGCCACAAATAATACATCTGCCCAGTAGATTCTGCTAATCATATTTACAGACCATGTTCTGAATTTCTTTGGGAATTTTCTCTTAAATATAATTCTTTATTTAGCATTAAGAATAGCATTTATGTTAATTTTGAACTCAGTATGAGTAAATCACTTATAAAGCTGGTCATACTCTGGTCATACTCTTTGATACTCAAGCAATACAAACCTCATTATTTAATCAGTTAATGACCGGATCTAGTTCTTCCAGCAATATACCACCATTTCCATACAGTTTAAAATAGAACCCTGAACCATTCTTTTGCTGGACGGCCCAACCATAGACTGGGACGTAACGCCATATCAAAGTGACCACTTTGATTTTCAAGTACAAGAAAGACAACAGCTTTATTATGCAAAGGTGTTCCTTCAGTTAAAAAAAAAATAGTTTGAGATTTATATCTGCTCATCTTTTTTGAACTATGCTAGAATGCCTCATCCCACCCCCGCTGATAAAAAAAAAAAAAAAAGTTACTCAGTAACATTTACTCTGAGTAAATTTTTTATGAGCTACTTTTACTTGAGTAGATTTTTATAATGGTAACTTTACTTGTACTTCAGTAAAATTTCACTGAAATAACAGTACTTTTACTTGAGTACAAAATTTTAGTACTCTTTCCACCTTTGTTGATACTGTAATAATAATAATAATAATAATAATAATAATAATAATAATAATAATAATAATAATAATCATAATAATAAAATGTATATGAAATATGGAAAATATGACATTTCCACAGCCTGAAATGATCTCAGATTATTATCTAATCTCATTTAAAATGATTCTTAGTAATAACACATGTACATTGACATCCTATCGCATTAAATCTACATTCATGTCAGATACTGTAAAAAGCGTTATCAGTAATCTCCCAGCATCAACTCTGATTGGCCTCACCAACTAACCCCATAGAACTCAATCAGGCGACTGAATGCTTAGAGCCAGCATTCTGTTATTGACCCTAT
This sequence comes from Clarias batrachus, assembly GCA_003987875.1. Taxonomy (NCBI): domain Eukaryota; kingdom Metazoa; phylum Chordata; class Actinopteri; order Siluriformes; family Clariidae; genus Clarias; species Clarias batrachus. The sequence continues at coordinate 9,625 of QMIH01001164.1, read as the reverse complement.
TGAACCCAAGCATGTAGCTGAAGCCACAAAGTCTAATGAAAAAACAAACCATTTTCTTTAAATTGAGAATGGAACTACACAAATTGGGTAAAGAATGCATCTTTTGTAATAATTAAAGCTGTCAGTCATTTCAAAAACTCCTGTGTTAAACTGAATCTTTCATTTTCATCGCATCTCCACTGGGAGGATTTGTGCGTATGTATCATACCTTCAGTTCTCTTCTTTTTGAAATGTGTCTGAAAAGCTCTTGGCCACTGCAAAAATGCGAACAGCGCAAAAAATTATGCCAACTTGCGCAAGCTTGTGAAGAGCGTATTACAGTATTAAATTCATTTGCCGTTATTAGTTCGAAGATGATAATATGTGGAGAGTTTTCATTTTCATGACAGATAATACATAATACACATCATTATTAATCTGAATGGGATGGTATGGGGGATGGTGTTTTTACAGAGGGGATAGTTTTTGTCATTTTTTTCAACATGCAGGAGGACTTACATCTCCCTGCATCCCCCCTCAAATCAAGCCCTGCTTATAGAGTGTTATGGTAACATGGTACGTTTAGATGGTGTCTTGCCCCACTCATATTGATCATTCAGGTTTGTTGATGGTGAAACGATTGCTTTACTTCACAAAATCCTCTGCTCTGAGGAAATTAGACATTGCATATGACATTATTAAAATGATCCCTATGGTCAAACATGGTAGTGTCACTATCATGCTGTGGGGATGTTTTTTTTTTTCTTCAACTTTGACTGGGATACTAGTTGAGTATAGAGACAAAAATGAATACAGAATAAAGGTAAAGCGTTATGCTGTGTAAAAACCTTACCCAGAGTGCTCAGGATCTCAGGCTGAAGCAATGGTTTTACATTTCTCCAAGATGAAAAATGACCGAACACCCAAACTGAATTTGCATTCATGTTGATTATGTTTGTGTCTTCAGAACAGTGAACATCACTTGCATTCAAGTCACACCATTCAAGAACACATCCTACAAAGATGCCAGTACATCAGGGAATTTCACCAGTTAAGTGTGAAATGTGTGATGTCCAAGAGAGCTTAAGGTAAAGTTGTGAAAAGTTGTCTACAGTAAAATTCAGTTGAAAAGCAGGTGGAGACAAGTGTAGTTTTTTTTTTTTCTTTAACCAAAAGGATAGGATGGCTAAACTTATCCCAAAACATCCAGGAAACCATAGTTACATGATGGCTAAAAAGAATCTCCTTTTTCCTGAACTTTTTTTTTTTTTTTAAGAAAACAAGCCAAAGGTACATGTGTAACAAACCACCTATTCAACTCCCTAACAGGGCATGGTGCTCTACTTATTTTTTTATGGACAGGAACAATACTCAGCACCTGAAGATGATGCCTAGAAATCAATGAAATAACAACAAAAAATGGTTATTTAATTAGGTTTCTGGACTTCAAAGTTCAGACCAGTGATGACCAGGTCCACATGGTCTGCGTATAGTGGTGAGGGCTGAGGAAGGTTGTATTTTCTGAGAAGGCTCAGGCCTTTCAACATTTGCAACACCATTCTTTGGATGTTCTATGAATCTGTTGTGGCGAGTGTCGCTTTTCATGCTGTGGGCTGGGACATGACAACAGCAGAGAGGAATAGACTAGACAAGGTAATTTAAAGGGCTGGATCTGCACTGGGCATGGAGCTGGTCTTCCATTGATGTTGTGGCAAGGAGGAGGATTCCGTCCAAAATACATACAATACTTGAACAATCCTTCTCCAGTGTTCTCTCCGACCAGAGGAGCAAATTCAAACAGAGACTGAATTATGGGCACTGTCCTTTAGACGTTTCCATTTAATATCACATATCTCACTGGTTCTAGGAATAAGAAAGCAGATGCGCTATTATCCGACGCCAGAACAAATAATGAATCCGGAGCCCATTTTGCCCTCGTTGCTCTTAGTGGCTCCGGTTGTATGGGACATCGAAGCGGGGAAAGCTCAAGGGCCCCACCTAGGAGCTGTCCTCCTGATCAAACATACATCCCAGAGTCACTTTGTGAGAGAGTGACAATAGCGGCACATTCGAATTTATCATCAGGTCATCCCGGCATAGCTCGCACTTATCAACTTCTGGTTCTGGTGGTGTTACGACCCAGTCTAGGGTTGGGCCGCACAGCGATATTAAGGGCGAGTAATTGTAAACTGGGGAAAGAGAGTGGTACTGTTTCAACTCACGTAGTAGAGCATAAATTATATATTGAAGAAAGCAATATTTACAAGGTAACCGGTGTAAACTTCAGGGTGGACCAAGGCCAAAACAACAAACAGAAAAACTCTAGAAAAAAGAAAAGCTCCCTGCAAAAAAAATAAAACAATTTGCTACCCTAACTCCCTATCCATAAGGGAAAGCAGTTAAGAAAAAACCCTCCCACACCCAACAAAACAAAATGGCGGACACACCCTGTCATGATCCACGTCTGTCAACCTGTTTTTCCCACGCTGTCACTCTCCATGTGCCCATGTTTTCTTTTTGCCGTCATCCTCATCTCATGGGTCTCTCATCCTCCATTGATTACTCCAGTGATTTAAGCATGCGCTGCTCGCTGCTTAAATCGCTGGATTATTGATTGTCTTCCGCTTCGATTSTCTCGCGKTTTGTTTTGCTGTYTTCAYGTTGCCAAGTAGTTTCGTTTTCTCGTTTCACGTCTCTCGTCTTCCGTTTTGGATTGATCGCCTCCCTGTTTGATTTCCTGGCTTTGATCTCGCGCTTCCTCATTTTGACTACGGCTTTTGTTTTACGTGTTTTGGATTGTCGCCTCGCTGTCTGATCTCCCGGTTACCGAACTAATGCTTCCCATTTTGACTACGGCTCTCGCTTTGTGTTTTTGCCTGGACGTCACGCTGATCGACCTTCCGGCCTTTGACACATGCTTTCGTTTTCCGACCTCGCTCCAGTTTAACGTTTCTACTATTCATCTGCACTTGGATCCACCTCGTTTCACCTCGCCTCTTGACACACCCCTACAACCGGTGGGGGAAAAAAAAGAACTATATAAATAAACACTAACACCTTATACAGTTGGACATTTACATTTACACGTTTTACAGGATTACTAAGCCACAAGGGCAGACCCATGGACCAAATAAATGCACAAAAAATCCATACATCAACCACCAGAAGTAGCAAACAGACAAAGAATATGCTGAGTAGTCAAAAGCTGCCGCCAGCACTGGCTTCTGGAGTGGTTAAATACTTTCGGCCAATGATGACGTCATCGGGGCGGAGACAATCACACAAGCTGGTAGAGAGACACGGGAGAGTTGCAAGTCCTCGATTGGAATCAGGAATGGACTGACCTGCACAAATGAAATACATATATACACAAAACAACAAACAACCTGCCCCCAACAGGTTGTAACAGTGGTCAAAGATGCGGGAAACCCGCGGTATGCGGTATGCACGACGAACAAAAATCCTCGTAGCTTGCCCGTTGAAAAATTTATGCCCCTGCCAACACCGAACAGACAGTGGTCACACATTGCTGTGGACTTCTACCCTCCAGGTAGCAGAAAGCTTATTCGAAACTGTGTTTCGTTGCTATGGCATCCTGGAGGATATTGTTTCAGATCGTGGTCCCCAATTTATCGCCAGAGTCTGGAAAGATTTCTTCCAGAAATTGGGGACCACTGTTAGCCTCACGTCGGGCTAACAGTTAGTTCATTATGTCACACCGCAACTGGCCTAACGCCATTTCAGTGTGTACTTGGGCACCAGCCACCGCTCTGTCCCTGGGATGCCACTCCCACCGACGTACCCATAGTGGATCAGTGGCTTAAGAGAGCGGAAATAGTATGGGAGAATGCACACACAAAGATCTCCCAAGCAGTTCTTCGTTTTAAAAAATATGCCGATAGACGATGAAGGGAAAGTCCTCCACTTCAGGTAGGCGAGCGGGTTATGGCTCTCGACACGGGACCTTCACCTCAACCTCCCCTGTCGTAAGCTCACGCCCAGATACATTGGTCTATTCCCCATCCTTGCTCAAATAAATCCAGTTTTTTAAAGTTAAAGTTTCGTATTAATCCTGTCTTTCATGTCTCTCTTCTCAGGCCGGTGATTCGGGGGCCACTAGACAAAGGCGTAGCGGAGCCTTCGCTCCCTGGGGGTGTGGAAATAGAGGACACCCCGGGTTCAGAGTGAGAAAACTACAAGACCTGGAGGAGAGGGGGTTCCCTTCAATATCTAGTGGATTGGGAAGGGTACAGTCCCGGCCCGAGACATTTTAAGCCAGGAGCTACTCACTGAATTCCATCGAACATGGCTGGATCGCCCGGCACCGTGACTCCCGGGCCTCCCCACCCGCCGGCAATCCCATCAGGTCGGGCGGTCTCGACTCCCTCCGGTAACACGGAGAGTGCGCCCACACCTCCAAAGGGGGGGGGGGGAGGGAGCTGGGTGGTACTGTCACACCTGTGCCACCTCGGGGAATAAGATCTGGCTCACCGGATTGCTGAGCTGCCACTTTGTCTTCCCCTAGTGTGTCTGCCTGTGTATATATTTCATGTTAGCACTAAATCAAGTTCACCTGTGTCTTCCCCGTGTGTCTCCCTATTTATACCAGCCGGTCCCATAGCTCTTTGTCTGTTCACTGTTGTTGCAGTTGTTGTGCTTCAAGTCTTCCACCATCGTCCACGTGCCGAAGAAGTCTTCTGTGTCCTGTCTCAATGACTACCGCCCTATTGCCATTCACACTCATCATCAAGTGCTTCGAGCGGCTCATCATGAGACACATCAATCAATCAATCAATCAATCAATCAAAGTTTATTTGTATAGCACTTTACAACACTGAAGTGACCAAAGWKCTTTCCAATAAAAACACAYAYAAAATTTGCAATAAAACATAATAATTCATAAATATCACATTGCTGTCAATGTGCACTGTCGCCTTGCACCTCCAGGGTCCGGGTTCGATCTCCGGCCAGGCTCGATTCCCGTCTCTGTGTGCATGGAATTTGTATGTTCTCCCTGTGCTTGGTGGGTTTCCTCTGGGTACTCCGGTTTCCTCCCCCAGTCCAAAGACATGTAGGTTAGATTAACTGGCATTCCCAAATTGGCCATAATGTGTGAATGAGTGTGTGAGTCTGTGTACAGTGCCCTGTGATGGATTGGCACCCTGTCCAGGGTGTATCCCGCCTTGTGCCCTAAGTCTCCTGGGATAGACTCCAAGCTCCCCGTGACCCTGAATACAGGATTAAGYGGTATAGATGATGAGTGAGTGAGTGAAGTAAAAGAGAACACAAGCAAAATAAACAATTTTAGAAACAACCAGTAGCAAAAAGAGACTTTTATTGGTAATAGCTGCAGTGACTGCTATGTTTCAGCTGGCAACAATAACTAACTCAAACTGCTGCAAACTTAGTATCTGCTTATTTCTTTAACAACCATGTTTGCAGTTGTTTTCCAAGGTCAATATTTGATGCTTTATCGAGGTTGCTGACTACTGAAATTGGTATAAAATCCCTCTAATAACATAACCTAGAAGTATACAGTAGTTTGAAACCATTAGCTCTGACAAAGACATGTGTTCTGGACAAAATCCTGAATGACCATGTTATGTGGTGAGGATTGGAGAGCCGCGCCAGGAGGTGTAATGATGTTTATAAGATCCCTAACGCAGGGCTTCAGAGGGGATCAAATAAACAGGAGGTTGTGAGAGTGCTTATGATATGCACAGGAAGACCTTTCCATTTGGAGATAGCATGTGGTTATTAATTAATGAACTCAAAAGGAAACAAAAGGAATCTGAAAACACAAAATAGACATAGCTCTGCTGTCTGTGCAAGAACGCACGGGGCTCTGGAAACTAAAAATAAAACATATATACTCTCTGGGTCTATGCCCTTACCGAGGATTTATAAGAGAGAGAGTTTGTGATTTTGTGCTTTGCACTATTAAGTTAAACTAAGAGCGGACTCTGAACCAATGCGTGTCGCTTTCACTTTCTCTCTCTCGCTGGCATCATAAGGAGACAGAGGCTATGTTTTTACCTCTCTCTGTCTTGTATTTTATGGGCGCCTTTTGTTTTTCTTTGTCTTGGCCCTGATACCTTACCGGTGCTACCTAACGATCACACAAAATGCAGAGGTATCAGGACTCTTAGATCGACACACCACCAGGTATGACGTTTCCAGGCTGACTGCCTTGTTGCAGTGTTGCCTGGCAACCGCGTATCTAAATGGCTGCGCCTCTGCCTGTTCAGATTTCCCTGGGGTAGCAGCCTGTGGATATGCCCGTTCTGAACCGTGCAGAGTATTTTTGCGCAGTCCTGCCCCTTGTAAGACCCGCCTTGTTACACTGACCATGATCAAAGACAATTTAAACGTTGATCATGGTGAAGGTGCATCTTCAAAATCTAACATCTAAAAATGACTTCAGTGTTTAATAGTGAATGTAAAAGTTTTTTCACATGCACAATGCAAGTGAAGTTAGTAAGGCTAAATTGGGGAAAAAAAAGCTTCAGTGTGCTAGGGAGCATAATGACTGAACTTTGGAGCAATGGAAACAGGTAAAGTGGTCTGATGAGTCTAGATTCACCATATTTCAGGTGGCTGCGTGGTGGTAGATCATTACAGCACCAGGTTGAGGAGCTGAGGCCTGCCTGTCTGTGTTAATATAGATTGAATGTTTTGCCCTTGCTTGCTGGGCTTTTTCTGGTGACTCTAGTTTCCTCCCACAGTCTAAAGACATGCAGATTAGTCTGATTGTAGTGTGTCAGTCAGTGTATGCATGCTTGCACACACTTGGCACCCCTCCAGAGGGGCACTCTGTCCAGCAGGGTACACGCCATCCAGAGGTCACCCTGTTTAATGCCCTGAGTCCCCTTGGATAGTCTTCAGGCATGCTGCAACCCTGTATAGGATAAGTGATAAAGAGAATGAGTGAGAGTGAGTGCATCATATGAAGAAGAGAAATGCACAAAGCAATGCCTCATGCATATTGTCCAAATTACAAGTCTCTGGAGGGAGAATCATTATCTGGAGTTGCTCCAACTGGTCAGATCAAGTCTCAGCAATATTGTTTGACCGTAAAGTCATTCTAGGAGGAACAAGAATCATTTTTACACTTGAACTGGCCTGACCTTAAAATCTTAAAATTATTTTATCTCATGTTTAAACTCTCACCTGTAAATCAAAACAATATCTCATAAAAATTAATGCAACTCTGTATTAAAATAAATTTTATAATTCATTGTTGTGATTATAACCATCAAACTGTGCAACCTAGTTCCCTTTCAAAAGCTACACTCAATGCTGCGTGAAAACGCTATGGGAACATTTCTTTGTTGCCCGGTTGTGAAGCTTGTGCATGTCAAAACCCGCCGAATACCTCCGGCTTATAACCTGTGTCAGGCATGACGTCACCGAAT
>QMIH01001163.1:157029-188984 GCA_003987875.1 Clarias batrachus | reverse complement strand
TGCAGGCTTTGTTATCTTTTTCAAAAATAAGTGAATTAAAAAAGAATCAAAGTCACTTCAAGAATATCACGGTCTGGGAATATAGCTCAGTGGTAGAGCATTTGACTGCAAATCAAGAGGTCCCCAGTTAAAATCCGGGTGTAGAGGTAGAGCATTTGACTGCAGATCAAGAGGTCCCCGGTTCAAATCCGTGTGTACCCTATCATGAATGTCTTGCAGTACCATCAATGAATTATGGTGCAGTTTTTTTCATCTTTTTCAAAAATAAGTGAATAAAAAAAGAATCAAAGTCCCTCGACGAACCTCACGGTTTGGGGATATAGCTCAGTGGTAGAGCATTTGACTGCAGATCACGAGGTCTCCAGTTCAAATCCGGGTGTCCCCTGTCATGGGTGTCTTGCAGTAATCTCATAGAATTATACTGCAGTTTCTTTTCATCCTTTTCAAAAATAAGTTAATTAAAAAAGAATCAAAGTCACTCCCATGCTTCATGTCCTGGGGGTATAGCTCCGTGGTAGAGCATTTGACTGCAGATTTAGCGGTCCCCGGTTCAAATCTGGATGCCCCCTTGTCAGGGATTGGTTGTAGTAATCTAATCTAATTGAGTTTACTTTAACAGCCAAAAAGGCTGCTGTCAAGAATTCCAATGAAAGCTATAATAATGTCTTCTGAAAGCAACCAAATTAAACCTTGCAACAATAATCTCACTAATGTCCTGCAGGAATAATTCAGTGGTAGAGCATGTAACTGCAGTTTTTTCATCTTTTTCAAAAATAAAAGAATAAACAAAAAAAGATTCAATCTCACTCTAAGCACATCATTCCCTGGGGTTATAGAACTCACTGGTAGAGCATTTGACTGCAGATTAAGTGGTCCCCCGTTAAAATCCGTGTGCCTCCTGTCAGGGATGACTTGCAGTAATCTCAATGAGTTATGGTTTAACAGCATCCTAGAAGTACCAAAAAGGCTGCTTACAAGAATTCCAATGAAAGCTCTAATAATATCCTTTGAAAGCAACCATATTGAACTTTGCAGCAATAATCTGATTAATGTCTTGCAGGTACAATTCCATGGTAGATCATTTGACTTCAAATCAAGAGGTCCCAGGTTTAAATCCGGTTCACTTCAATAGATTTGGTTTTGGACAGAATTTTAAAAAATGGATAAAAATATTTTATGAACATGCTTTAACTGTTGTCAAATCAATGGTTTAATGATGGAGTGCTTTGAGCCCGCAAGATCCATTAGGCAAGGATGTCCACTGTCCGCCTTGTTGTACACGCTGGTCGCAGAACCACTTGGCCTAGCGATAAGAGCGGACAGGGAGATCAAAGGAATAAGAATTGAAAACTGTATAAAATGTGAACCAGTGTACCAATATRCAGATGATACAACATTAATAGTTGAAGATGCTAAAAGTGTTGAAAGGGCAGTGATGGTGCTTAATACATACTGCAAGGGATCAGGGGCAATGATAAACTTTAAAAAAGTTCCTGACTGGGGAAGCAGAACCCTTACCAAAACATATTACTCTCCAAAAAAGAAGAAAACATAAATGTTTTGGGAATTCAGATTGGACACGATTCAAAACAAGCAAATGAACTCATCTGGGAAGGAACTATTGGAGGAATCGAAAAAAAGACTGAGGTTTTGGGAGAGCAGGAACTTAACACTAAAAGGGAAAGTTTTGGTGATTAACGTCCTAATGCTTTCCAAAATGTGGTATGTATTAASTGTAACATCACTGCCCTTAAAAGTGTACAAAAAAGTTAAACAAATTGTATTACATTTTTATGGGGAAAAGGAAGAGCAAAAATAGCATATGACATATTAATTGGATAAATGGATCAAGGGGGATTAGGATTGCTAGATCCTCTTCTAAGAATGAAAAGTTTAAGAGTAAAACTGGTTAAGAGATTCTTGGATAAAGAAAATACAGCCTTGTGGAAAGAAGTTATGAAATTTTACATAATGAAGGGTATTTTAATATGGGATGCAGTATTTTATGGATGAAAACAAAAACCTATATGACTTATGGAATACAGGAATTCTACAAAGAAGTACTGGGAGCATGGGGGGAATTTTTAAGTAACGTTAAAATGATACCCAGAGGGAGAAATCAGCTACTGAATCAACCTCTATTTTTAAATAATAACATTATTAAAGACAATAAAGTTATCTATTTTAAAAAAGTGGTGGGAGGGAGGTCTAAGAGAAGAGTGAAGTGAAGAACATTTTATATTAAGTAAAAGAAGGATTTTTACCGGTACAAGTAGTAGTAGACGCAGTTAATGAAACTGGGCAAGAGTTTAAAAATGAAACACCGAGAAACCAATATGAACAGGTAAAAGGTGCAATCCCAAAAGAATGGATTAACAGAATAGAAAGAAAGGAACAGGAACCAGATGGAAGCGAATATCCCAAAGTTTATCTTAGGAGGTAAAATGAAGAAACTATTGGCAAGTGCATTATGCAGTTTGTGTTATTTGAATGATGAAGGCTTACTACATCTATTTTTTTATTGTGACAAATTAAAAGACTTTATGGAAAAAATGAAAAAGGTTGCAAAAAAATGATGAAGGAGAGTTACCATCAGGACATGACACAGAAAGAATGGGAGATTTTATTTCTGTTTTGGACTAAACACTGGAAGATGCAATGTCTATGCTTTGAATTTGATGTTGACAGTGGCAAAACACTCGATCTGGACGAGACGGAATGTTGCAAAATACAAAAAGGTGGAAGCAGAACTGTGGACACTTTTTCGGAAAAAACTAGAGCACTCGATAAACATATTGTACCATTATTTCTTGAAGACCGATAAAATTGAAATGTTTAAAAAATTGATTGTTAAAAATAACCCATTTGTAAAATACACTGTGGACAGTTTTGAAATGATAATGTAAATTCAAATTAAAATAAAATTAAATAAATAACTACTGTATCTTGTCTGAGGTTGGAAGCTAAGCAGGCTTGGTCCTGGTTAGTACTTGGATGAGAGACTAAAAAAAAAAGAAAAAAAAGGAGTCCTTGTCTGATCTTGAATGCTAAGCAGCCTTGGGCCTGGTTAGTACTTGTGATGGGAGACAGCATGGGAATACCAAGTGCTGTACGTTTTTCACTTTTATTCCTCATAGTTATTTTATTTATTTATTTTTAAAATAAATATTTCACAAAAATCATTTCAATTGTTCAACTAGGCCTCTCTTCAAACCACCTTCCACCTACAGCTGTACCAGTCTGCCAGTCCTCCACCTTGTCTGATCTTGAATGCTAAGCAGGGGTAGGCCTGGTTAGTAGTTGGATGGGAGACCACATGGGAATACCAAGTGTGCTATGCTTTTCACTTTTATTCCTCATATAATATATATACATTCTGTAAATATGAAAAAGACAAGCAATTTTAAATTTCAGCAGAAGGACCAGTCTCATACGGCGAACAATTGCAGCATGGAGAAAGGTAAAGGCTTTCTCCCAGTTGACCTATTTTATACACAAACATCTCTGCTAACATAATCAATGCCCCGTATATGAAGTTCCTACATTCAAATTCACAACTCTTTGACCCAGACCAGATGTCCATACCTTATCATTTATTCAGGGACAATTACAATCAGGTTGTTTCTGTACTATTCTCGGCCTTGTGTTTCTAAGCTTCAGCAAACAAGTTTAAAGCGTCCATAGTCTACATGGCACAATTACAAATTAATACATAATTAAAATGTGATTTTTCCATTACAAATAATATTTATAAAAAATAATTTCAATTGTTCAAATAGGCGTCTTTTCTAACCAGCTTCCCCCGACTGCTGTACCAGTCTGAGAGTCCTCCACCTTGTCTGATTTTGAACGCAAAGCATGGGTGGGCCTAGTTAGTACTTGGATGGGAGACCGCATGGGAATACCAAGTGCTGTAAGATTTTCACTTCTATTTCTCTCTCTCTCTCTCTCTCTCTCTCTCTCTCTCTCTCTATATATATATATATTTTTTTTTTTTTTATGTAATTGTTCGAATAGGCCTCTCCTCAAACCAGCTTCCTGGAAGGCATAAACATTAAAGGAGACTTATGTTCAGTTAAGGAATTGGAAAATAATGAAATATTGGTGTCATTCCTACACCTCCAGTTGTACATCGCGGATGAGGACATTTTTAAAAAGCTAATGGACTGGGAAGTGACACCGATTGTACCCATTAAATGGAGATTTCCACAGGCCTCCGAGTGGCGCAGTGGTAAAAGCGCTAGCCCTATCATCCGGAGATCGCTAGTTCGAATGCTGGGTGGTGCAGTAACCTCTCGCAGCCGGAGGTCTAGAGAGAGCTGATTGGCTGAGCTCTCTCAGAGGGGAGGGATGAGAGGTACTTAGTGCTCCCACATTAATCACGGCTCTACAGCCAGTCAGGGGCGTCTGTGAGCTCGCGCAACGGAGGGAGCAGATAGCGCTGTCCTCCGAGTGTGTTACGCCGCCCCAAAAGTTGCGGTCGGTTGGCGTCACGTGGTTCGGAGGAAACACGTGATAGTCTTTGGCCCTCCCGGCTGAGTGGTAGTGGTAGCGGTAGCCTTAATGTGGGAGCCCCCTAGTGACGGAGGGGAATTGGACATGACTAAATTAGGGAGAAAAATCGGGAAAAAAAAAAGAGCTTCCACTCTCAGACAGCTGTACCAGTCTGAGAGCACCAGAGGTCGCTGTTGCACTCGATTGAGAACGGCTGGGCTGAAGAAGGTGGAAAAGGCCCACCGAATATTGTTTTTTTTGGGGGGGGGGGGGGTTAAAACAGTATACCTACCCATTTGTTTTCCATACAAAAATACTAATATATTAACTCCCCTGCAGTTTATCTGCTAGGGGAAGTTTTTCATTTTTTCGTTTTTTCATTTCTTTAAAAATCAATCCATATAACAGGGAAAATAAAAACAACAACATGCAAGGAAAGAATGCTGAACTAAAACTAAGAATGGGCAACAGGACATGGAGACAGGATTTGTGGATGAATGGACTAGAGACACAAGGAATAAAAATGAAACAAGTGTAAAATCAATGAATGGGCAAAAAGAAATGACGATAAACAAGGAAGACGTCGGAAAACAAAGGAAAGACGGATGACAAAATAAGCAAAGGAAAATAAGTCAAAATGGAAAAAAAGAAAAAAGAATGTATAAAAAGGATGCAACTGTAATAATTGATGTAAGTCACAACAAAACAATCAAAGCAGAAGACCTAATAAAAGCTATCAATGACACAATCTGCAGAGGGAAATTACTTGCAGTTCGCCCTACACAAACCTCGGAATATGAAGAGACCATAACGGATAAAACAAGCTGAATGCCTGCTGGAAGGCATAAACATTAAAGGAGACTTATGTTCAGTTAAGGAATTGGAAAATAATGAAATATTGGTGTCATTCCTACACCTCCCGTTGTACATCGCGGATGAGGACATTTTTAAAAAGCTAATGGACTGGGGAGTGACACCGATTTTACCCATGAAATGAAGATTTGGTCAGGGCACTGAGATAGTTGACGGAACACGTTATCTAAAGGTAAAGTTCTCGACGTCCGTGGCATCACTGCCCTATAGCACAAAGTTCACCATCGTGACAGGACAACAATACTTCAAGATGAAGATGTGTCGATTGTGCATGGACCCTGGACACATGATCAAAGACTGTCCACAATTTCTGTGTCGGAAATGTAATCCACACGGACACTTTGCAAAAGAGGAAAGGTGCCAAGGATGTCACAGCTGTCAACCAGTGGAAGAAACAGAACAAACAGAAAGGACGGAACAAAACAAAGAAATACAAGCAGAACAAGAGCGTGAGGAAGAAAATGACAAACAAAAAATAAATAAAAACATAGCAGGGACCGGAATGAAAAACAAAGCAGGGACTGGAGAAAATGGACAGGAGGAGACAAGGCGAATGGAGGAGGAAGACTAAGTTTAAATGAGGAATTAAAGAAAATAATACAGAATTTTAAATTGGTAGATGTGTGGGGAGACAGGAACAGAGAAAAGAGAGTGTTTTCAAGAAGAAAAGGGACACTGAAACAAAGTAGAATAGAAATTATGTTATGTACAGACGATTATAAACAAAACATAAAGAATGCTTCCTATTAGAATACAACATTTATTGATCACAGCTTCTTATTCATAAATATAGATTTAACTAAAACAGAGAGAGGGCCAGGAACGTGGATTTTAAATAGAGGAATTGGTGGGATAATGCAAGTGAATCTTAGGAGTCCGCGGACCCGCCGGCGGGTCCACTTGCATTTATTTCTAGTAACCATGAAACGAATTTTAAATGCTCTGTAATTTTTTATCCTACACATAAATGTATTACATCGTTTGAATCTGGAAAGGGTCTACTTTTATTGATGAACTCTCTCTCAATATCCACAAAACGTTGCGCTTTTGTAAAATAAAGAAAATAAACAGGGTGCGCTGTCAGCCATCTCAGTCTCCACAAAAAAAAAAAAAAACACGTCATTAAAATGAACTGAAACTCATTCTCAACAAACATTCTCAATTTATGTAATCCGTGTGAAACCAAGGAGAGTCACAGAATTTCTGTCGCACTTATATCCGATAATGACCTGAGGCAGGACACACCCACACTCTATTCACCCGGAAAACAGTCTGGGTAATCTACAGACAAGGCCACGCCCCCTGGACACCGGCATGAACACAGAGTTTCCACACAGATTTAGTGAGTTTTCTGAGCGTTTGCGAGATGGCACGCGCTACACAGCCCAGGAAGTTCTTCAGAATGTTCTGGACAGTGAGGACGAATGTACCTTTTCTTCAGAAGAAGATTACTACTCTGACGATGAACAGCAGCATTTGGAAGAGCGAATAGATCCAGCAGAGGATTTTCAAGAAAGCTGTTATGAAAATGGGTAAGTTATTAAGTCTTATAAAAATCTTATTCTGATAACACAGCTAATATTATAATTTTTCTCACTTAGGCTAGCTTATGTCAGCTTATGTGAAACTTTGTCTTTCAATGTCACATACATAGTTTAGGTTAGCATGTTAATCATGCTATCATGCTGCCTTATGTAGCTTAGTACAAACAGGTTAGTTCCCGGCGGCTAAGCTAATGCCTTATGGAGTTTACAGATGTTTGCAAATGTTCTAATGTATTTCACATCGTTTTGGATAGCTTTATATTATGATTGATAATATATATTTGGCTAAGTTTTGGTTAGCTTATGACTCTGCTATCGGTAATGTTATTTAGCACAAGCATGTTAGCTACAGTTGGCTAAAATAATTCCTTATGCAGCTAAGAGATGTTTATGAATATTGTCTGTGGTGTAACTSTTCAGAAACAATTTTCAGTTAGACATAATAAAACAATATAGAGAGTCAAAACAAAAGAAGAACAAGAAATAAGAACTAAATTGAACCAGGAAATAGATAAAATAAATAAAAGKGAAGGTAAAATAGAGGAAATGTTGGTGCTATGAGAAAATGAGCAGAAATGTGAGGAAGAAATAACAGAGGAAGAGATGGACAGAGTGATGGGACAGCTGAGTAATGGGAGAAGTCCGGGATTAGATGGAATTAAAAGTGAATTTTATAAAAGATTTAAAAGATTTCCTAATACCGATACTGAAGCAAATGTATGACGAGTGTATGAGTGGTGGCTCAGAGGGCTAAGGCACTGAGTCACTGATCGGAAGATTGGCGGTTCGATTCCCAGCTCAGCCAGATTGCCATTGTTGAGCCCTTGAGCAAGGCCCTTAACCCTAACTGCTCCAGGGGCGCTGTACCATGGCTGACACTGGGATATGCGAAGAAGTAATTTCACTGTGCTGTAATGTATATGTGACAAAAAAAAAAAGGCTTTACTTTAAGAAGAAAGAGTTAAAGCGAATCAATGAAGATAGGGACAATTAAGTTAATATATAAGAAAAGGGGGAAGAAAATGATTTCAAGAATTGTAGGCCAACATTATTAAATGTGGATATCAAAATGTATTTAAAATGCAAAATTTAAAAGAAATAATAAAAACTACTCAAGCATATGCTGTTGAAGGAAGAGATATAGCAGATACAGTATGTAATATACGAGACACATCACTGTACCTAAAAGAAAAAGGGAAAGGGTGCTATTTAGTCAGTTTAGATTTAGAAAAAGCCCTCGACAGAGTAGAGCATGAGTACTTATGTAGAATAATCGAAAAATATGGTTTTGGAGATAATTTTAGAAAATGGATTAGAATTTTATATAGAGATATTGTGGCATGTGCCAAGTTTAATGGTTTTATAACTGAATATTGTAAGATCAATCAGGCAGGGATTCCCCCTGTCTGCACTGCCGTACTTTACACGCTAACGGGAGAGCTGCTTGGACAGGCCATGAAAGGGGAAAGTGTAATAAAAGGAATAAAAATTTTAGAAGTGAACCCATATATCAATATGCAAAACTAAATGTTGAAAAAAGTGCCTGTATGAGGGTGGTAGGGGTAGAATGCTTACCTCAACACATACCATTTAAGGAGAATAAAGATAGTTTTAAAATATTAGGAATTGAAATAGAATTAAATGAAGAAAAAACTAATGATTTATTATGGCAAGGAGTATTAAAAGAAATAGAGAAAAGATTAAACTTTTGGAAGGGGAGGTTTCTAACCTTAAAAGGAAAAGTTTTAACAGTGAGTGCTTTGCTAATATCCAAGATGTGGTATGTTTTGAGCATAACCTCATTGCCTCAATGGGTTTTTAAAAATTCAAAGTTGTGTGTTGGATTTTTTATGGGGAGAGGGGAGAAAAAAAATTGCTTATGATACTCTAATTGGGGGAGTGAAAGAAGGAGGATTAAGATTAGCAGATATTCTATTAAGAATGAAGAGTGCAAGAGCAAAAACTATGAAAAAATTTGATATATATAAAACAGAAATATGGAAAAGAGTGATGAAGTATTTTATTTTTAAAAATGTGATTTTAAAATGGGTCTAAGTATCTTATGGATAAAAACTTTTAAAGATATCATAAAAAATATATCAAGATTTTATCAAGAGGTTTTAGAARCATGGACCGAAATGTTTGAGAATGTAACAATCATACCAAATGGAAGRAGACAAATGYTRAATCAGCCAATWTKTAAYAACATGAACATCATGAATGGTGAAAAGTTGATCTTTTATAAAAAATGGTGGAGAAATGGATTAAGACAAATAAAAGATATACTATATGAAGTGAAAGAAGGTTTTCTGCCACTGCAACCAATAATAGATACACTGACTGAGGGAGGTGAGGAGGAAAGCAGGAAAAAACTATATGAACAATATGACACAATTAAAAACAATATACCCTATACCCAAATAATGGATTAAAAAGATAGATGGCAAACAGGAAGAAGTTGGAATAGAACAACCAACCATATATTTTATATTATGAGAAATACACTCACAGATGAATGTAAAGGGAAAGTTTTTTTGTTGGTTATAAAACAATGGCTTTTGTGAAACCTGTTGCAAATACAGTTTTGAAAATAAGATATGAAGGGTTGGAAGAAGAAAATATATGGGGAAATGTAAGAATAAAATATATAGAACCAATTTTAGAAGATTTTAAATTTTTACTGAGACACAATATAATATTAACCAGAATGTGATTACGTAAGGCAGGATTAGACACAGATATGACATGTGAAGTTTGTGAATAACAAGATGAGAGGTTGCTACATCTCATCTTAAAAGTTAAAAGCCTTTATGAGAGAAATGAAAAGCATGGCAAAAATATTTTAAAAACAGATTTTAATGAAAATATGACATTGAAAGAATGGGAAAGATTATTTTTATTTGGAGTAGAAAATAAAAAATGTAATTTAAAGGCTTTTRACTTTATTCTGGCAGTAGCAAGACAGGCCATAAGAGTGAAGAAATATTGTAAGGTATGAGAAAAGCCATGTGGAGGTTTGGCAAATATTTAGAAACAAAATGAAACGGATAAATTGAGAACTAAGAAAATACGCACTAGAAAATGAGATTTGTGATGATATGATTGATGTTTTAACAAAGTATGCAGAAAAACTTGTTTAATTTAAATTATTTATTAATTGGAAGTGTGTGGAGATTTTAGTCATTTAGTTTTTTGTTTTTTGTAAGTTTTAAAACACTGACAAAAATGATTTTTATGATCATAGGACATTGTAATTATCGAAAAGATGTTTTCTTAAGATGTTTTTTTTTTGTCTTGACTGTGTTTTTGTTATAAATCCATGATTGCTTAAGTTCATACAGCTGTTAAAATTTGATTTAAATATGTCTTCGTATGTAAATGTATACCTAAATGTAGTGCAAGCTTTTATTTTGGTGGACAGGTCACCTGACAAGGTGAGGAGTATCTTTGTATCACAATGGCCTTATGGGTCAAGGTCAACTTTGACGCAGAGAAAAGACGTACTTAAATTAAGTTGATCCTGCACTTGGTTCAAGAGGCGCACACAGTAATTGTGCTTTAATTATATTCATGTTTAACGCTATTGATGTGTGGCATGTATGGGCCTGTTTTATCACTGGACAAAAAACAAGATTGAGAGCCTTTAAAAACAGTTGAGAGATGTGGTCATATTTATGTCATTTTATTTTAGTTTTCACAGTGTCTGCTGAAAAAGAGAGAAATAAACGTTCAAAAGACATCTGTATGATGCGTGGCCAACATGTTTTTAACCAGTGTACTGACAGACATTTTTATAGATGTCTAATGGATGCTACACGAAGTTAATGTAATGTTTTAGAAACAAAAGACTAATTTTACTTTTGTACAGTATGTTAGAAAATGATGGAAAGGTATTGAAGTCATGGAAAGACCTTTGTATACTGTTTTTTGTTTTGTTTTGCAAAATTGTATTTTGCATGTGATAGATAAAAAAAGAAAAAAAAATAGAGCATTTGACTGCAGATCAAGAGGTCCCTTGTTCAAATCTTGGTGTCCCCTGTCAGGGTTGGTTCCCAGTAATCGAATTATGCTTTAATAGCGTCAGGGAAATAACAAAAAGGCTGTTCTTGAAAAGCCCAGTGAAAGCTATACTAATATGCTCTGAAAATGACCCAGACGGCACACAGAGACGGGAATTGTACCTGGACACTGGAAATGCAAGGCGACAGTGCTAACCACTACACCACCATGCCGTCCCATTATTAACATAAGCACAGATTTTATCTTCTTTGTATATCTTATGTGTATCTTATTCATGTATAAATAGTAAAGCTTATCTTAGTAATGTATATACAGCAGTTGCAGCTGGTGGAAAATGTTGTAGGTGGGGATATGCTACATTGACTAAACACAATGAAATTGACCAAATACAAGCTTAAAACAATGAAAAAAAAAACCTGAATGTTTAAAACCCTAAAAGCTGCAGTTAAAATTTACACTCTCGAAATCTTGTTATGGGTCTTGAAATAAAAAGGCGTCTGCGCGCCCTCTATTGACCAGCCGCCGTTGGTACTAGCATATTTTGTAAAATAAAGGAGTCATTTTTTCAAAATAATTAATAACCAATATAAACTCTTTGTAGTCGCTAATAATAAGACATATTGCACTGTAATTAGTTATATAATAAAATGTCTAATCAAATCATTCTGATTAGCAGTAATGTGCAACAGAAAGAAGAATATCAACATATCCTTCCATTTACAAAATTACATAACTGTGTTAGCCCCTTTAGCCAGGACGTCTGTCATCTATACAGAAAAAAAATGTTTTCTGATTTTATTTAGCACTGGATGAGTATTTTTAGTGCTGAGGCTGTGCTGCTTGACATATCCTGACTGATCAACAACTAATGAGTTATTTTAATATCACTCATCACCCAGAGCATATCCAAGGAGACCTAAGTTACGAGGCTAGGCACACAAAATCTATCATAAGGCACACAGTCGCACACCACAGGCAATTTGGGAACACCAATTAGCCTAATCTGCATGGCTTTGGACTGTGAGAAGCGACCAGAGTATCTGGAGGAAACCCACCATGCGGGAATCAAACCTGGACCCTGACCGTGCAAGGCGAGAATGCTAACCACTGAGCCAGTATTGAATATGATGAAAAAATCTGTAATTTAAAAAGTATATCTTGTATATTCTTGATTCATTACACATAAAGTAAAATATTTAAAACCTTTTTTTGTTTTAATTTTATTTTGACGATTATGGGTTACTGTGCATGAAAGTCAAAAATCCAGTATCTCAAAATATTCCAATATTTAATTTCAAGTTATTTCTAACCCTTTACTTATTTCCAGTGCTTTTCATCAGCATTTATTTTCTCACGTGCTTCTCAACTTCTCAGTGCCTCAAGTTTTATTACTTCTAATGGTTCCTGTACTGAAAAATCTCACCTGCTAATGTTTTTCCTTCTTTTTCTCCTACTTTGTTGTTTAACACTCCTTGGAATCCAATAGGTAACTACCTTACCTCTAACCGTAGGTGTCATCCTCTCTCACATTCCTGGCCTATTTTATGAGGATTTTCAGACCAACCTTCCTTACAATGCCTACCGCATACTTCCCTGATCTTGTCTTGGTCTTGAACTCTTTGTCTGCGTTATCCAGTACTTCCACGCATTCTTTCTTCTCAATGCACTTCCTCTCAGTACTAATGTTTATCCTGCTCGATGTGACTGAAAAGACACCGTTTATTGTCATGTGGAGCAGTAAACGCTAAAAATAGTCTTTGGATTTAATTGTAAATTACGGGCATGAGAAAGTAGAATCCTAGGTTTGTTCTACAGTCACATACAGGTATAGCAGGATAAAGATTAGCATGATAATGTTTATAAAGCCAAACAGTACTGTGAAATGAGTTCGTTCAGTTATGATGTGCAAATTTAAGGCACATGTCTCCTAAGGCTATGTGACTACTCTTCTGTGCCCACAGCTGGAGGAAGGAGCTGTTAGGCAATCCATCAAGTTATCATGAGACTCAACATGGCAGCAGTACCAGCAGACACTGCAAGCCCTTAATGAAGTTCCTGGTCACCTGGAGGTGCTCTTCTCCCTCAGTTATGTCCCCTATGTGCTCTTTATGCTTGGAAACTGTGGGATTCTTCTCACAGAGTTATATGAGATCAAAAGGGGGGACCTGGTGCAGGTAAGCTGTGACAGGAGTTTGAGAACTTTCCTGTGTTTGAGGCAGCTGTTTCGCACCCTTTTCCTGGTGGATTTATTTCTGACATTAAGCCAGGCTGACATTAAGCCAATGATGCCTGACTCTAGAGAACTGGGATGATTATATATGGTTTCAAACACCTGTGAACATTAGGGGTTTCTGTAAATGATATGGGAATAAAGCCCGGTAATAGTGTAGTAAGATTCAGTCCACATACATGATGGCCAACACGTTTTCATTTTTGAAATAAGAAAACAAAAATGGGAAGGCAAGTCATTTCCCGATTTCCATTTCAAAAGAAAAAAAAAACTCTCCTTTTACAATAAGGAAACAAAATTCACAAATTTTTCATTTTGTGAAAAATGAACGGAAAATGAGAAAATGGAAAAAGGAGTAAACTGCCATTATCTGATTTTATTTTATAGAATTATAAACAGAATCTGGGAAGTAGACGAAGTTTGTGGAATTTTCTTTTTTGATTGATGAATGATGAGGCATTGTTTACATATTACAAAGTTACTGTGGCTTCCAAGTCCACATTTATTCAATGATTCTCTCTCTAAAAAAGAAAATACTTGAAAGACACTTTTGGTTTTATTGGACTAGTTATTATTTTTAACATTTTTATTTATTTATTTTTATGTTCATATCCTTTTGGAATGCCTTGAAAATAAGTTTAACGTTTGACTGTGCAGAATAACAGAACATAGTTCTGAGAGTCAAAACTCACTTTATTTTTCTATTTCTCTTTATTTCCCTGCTACACTAATGCACTTATCCTTGTGCGTCACTAGAGCTTGGCAAAAAGTTATCCATCGATTTTTCAAGGATCAGACATTCCACTTGCTTAATGTTCATGGGAGTTTAAGAGACCTCTATAAATGTCAGTTGGTTTTAGTTCTTCATTTATTGCAATTCAAAGTTTGATTTGAACACCCCTCGTAGATTAAACAATCCTTAAGCTTAAGTTATTTATTACAAGGAAAAGATGTTAAGGGAAGCATTTTAGATTGTGTTTCTAACAATCAAGATGTTACATAAGTGCAATGTACTTTCGTTATGAACTGAAACAACTTTCACTTTGTGTTCATGAATGTCATTTTTGTAAGCAGGCTGCTTATTTATTAATTGAACTGTTACACAGATATCTTTACACATATTTCGACAAGAGCCTTAAGTGCATGTTTAACTAAACTCAGTTTCAGCCATCTGTTGAGATTCCTCAGAGGAGAAAGTATCTCATCCAAAAATCAATTCTCTTGTCAAGACTGATCCCACTTGCTGAGGACAAAGGTCAGAAACACAAACAGGTTCAAGATCCTCTGAAATCTTTGCAGGACACCTGTCCTGTTGATTTGGTCTTCCCTTTCCTGTAAGAAAGGAGTATAAGTAGCGAGATTTAATGGGTTTTGGGTGAACTTGATTATTCATGCTCCAAAAACTATGATTTGAACCTTGAATCTTGGCATTGTCATCCTGAAATTTGCTATCAAGAAAAATTCTGTCTATTCAGGTAGTCATTGTATTGCCATATAACCTTGCTGAGTGTAGCCCTGTGATGTGTCAATACCTTTATGCATTTCCCTTCTTACACTGCTGTGTACACAGCTATGAAACAGGGTAAATCTGGACTAATTTCATGGACTCATCACTCCAAAGGCCAATCCTTCTGCTGCCTAAAAATGAAGCTTTATTCATTGGTCTCCATTTGGTTAGTTCCAAGCGGTTTGTTCCAGTCCTCTGAACCGTGCTTCCTAGTCATTCATTATTTTTTTCCAGAAAGTTTACCACTATCCTTCAGACATTTCTTAACCCAATTCCCATAACTTGAGAAATTTCCTTAGTTGTTTTCTATACTTTATGTAGGCCAATAATTTCACCCTCCTGAAACACAAACATCTTTTTGATGGTCTACTTTTGACGTAGTAGTTTAAGAAATGTGAAGCTACTCACTGCAATAGGTAGGTTTAAAAGAATCGTTACCAGCTGAATCAGCTCGTCACTACATTAATTGTCAATCAAAGTCTTTGTTGCTTGCTGATTTAAATCCATTTTGCTTTCATTACTTTTTAATTTATTTATTTTGCCCAGGCAATGCACATTCCACAATTTATTATTTGAATTTTTTGCATGACTACTCCCTTTAGTTGTCATGCTATATTGAACTCCTATTTGAATTAGAATATTTAGAAAGCATAGCTTTGCAATCATTATTTGTAAAAAAGTAAAATGAACTAGAAATTATAGTCTGAATATTTCAAAATTTCAATACTTTAATTTCATTTGAATCCATCAGAGACAAAAAACAACATATTAATAAATATTTAAAGTAATGCTTCCAGCTTAAAGATTACAAATTTAGCACCAACATACATATGAATTTGGCACCAAACACTAATGCATTGTTCATGTGCAGTGATCCTTATACTATCAAGTAGTATAGAAGTAGTATAGCCTTTGGTGCCACAGGCCAGAATATACAGTTCAGCTAGAATTCAGAAAATCAGTGCAAATTTTCCCGCCTTGGACAACACAATCATTCGTAATGTTAACAATGTGACCTCTAAAACGAAGACATAAAATGAAAACATGTACATGTCAGTATATACATTTATACTTTGTACATCCAGAGTTTAATCCACTCGCAGCATGTGATGTCTCCAGTATAAGTGGGGCTCTGATAAGCCCCAACATCCACTTTGAGAGTTTGATGAGACTGTAGGCACATACGGGACACAAACTCTGGCTCTGCAGAGTTACCATGCACCACTGCAAGGCTAGTTTGCTACAACCCGGGAACGCATCCAGTCCAAACTTGCTGGTAAACTAGAAAGGGGAGGGAAGAAAAGAAAGCAAGGAAATATGAGATCTCATTATAAGAGAAATGTAATTACCTGCAGTGAAACTAATTAAATACATGTATATAAATCTCAAAACATATGCAAAGCCTAACATACCCCAAAAAAAACATTATATACAATGTATAAAGAACATATTCTTCTAATTACACACTTACCCCTCTCCAGTAAGAGCACAGCAGGCTTGGACATGCCAGGAGTGATCTGTGAGAGAACTGAGGGTAAGACTCTGGGATATCTCTGCAGCTGTCATGCTGTTTTTCATATCCTGCTTATTGGCTAACACCAGCACTGAAGCATTCTGCAGATCCTGGATAAAAACAAAGTGGACAGCTCAGATTTTAATTATATGTTGGTAACCAATCATGCTATTAGCACATCACATCAAGGTCATGAAGGGAACAGTAGAGATGAATATGAGCTCACCTCATGTGCAAGCATCGCATATAGCTCATCTTTCGTAAGGGTCAAACGCTCCCGATCTGTACTATCTACCACCAGAATCACAATCTGCAATTTGAAGACAGAGTGTTAGTCTTTTACATAGGAATTAGCTAGGCGAGCATGAGAAGGACTAATACACTAAAGCACCATGAATGTATAAATGACCTGTGGCAAACTGTGTATCACCGGTCACAGAGCATGCGGACGTAAAGTAAACTTATCAGTACATTGTGGAGACCAATTAGTAAAGAGTGTTAGACAACTTGACCACATGTACATTTCCTATGATTACTGTTATTCTAGTTCATGCTGATAGTCTAAATTAGTCTTGATTATTTTTTATATATTTCACAAACTAATATTTTTGTCATCATAAGGCTTTAATAGAGAATTTTGCTCAAAAAAGAGTTTTGGTTTTGATAGGTCAGATATAGCCCTGAATTAAAAATAAACTGAAGCAATTTGTTTGTCAGTCTAATGAAACATGGCCCAAATTGGGTCAAATGTTATTTTATAATAACCAGAAACACCTTAATGGAAAACACCAGGAATCTATCGATAACTGTTATTATGCCAATTCAACTTCAGATCCATTATATCATTGAAAACATTAAGATTTTCTAAATGTATTGCAAGTATTTTTCCACAGGTGATTTAGATGGTATATTTTTTTGCAAGTATAATTAACCATTGCACAAAGCACGGTCAACAAGCTCCCTTCACTCGCAGGAAATGTGGTTAATCTGTTAAGCAAAACTTTCAATTCATTGTTGCACCTGTGTTTTGAATATCACAATACTGCTCTGTGAAACACAGACATATGGAGACCAACTTCTGCTGGGTCTGTGCAAGTCAGTCAGTATTTCCTGTTGTTTGCTGTTTTCAATTGAAATGAGGTTAAGCGATTGGTACATATTTTTTTTTATCTAATCTCAGATTTAAAAAAAATAAAACTTCTAATCGACAGATTGGTTCCACGTTGCAGCCTTTTCCACTACTGTTCATTGTTTGTGTTGCTTTAAAATCAGTAAGGAATTGCATGCAGGATTAACCAATTTGTATCATTTGCACATATGTGAAGGCTAGAGAGACCAAAAGCAAGCACACTTTCAAGCATGCATACACACACACACCTCTGTATTGCAGAAATAGGTGCTCCAGCTGGCTCGAAGGGCCTCCTGACCCCCAATGTCCCAAACGAGGAAGCGGGTTTTCTTGACAGAAATTTCCTCCACGTTGCTGCCAATAGTAGGAGTGGTGTGTACAGCTTCTTTAGTTAAGCTAATATAAGAGAAACATAAATACAAGCTTGTTACTTTCCTTGCACCACTGAAACAACAGATCATTAAAAACAGTTTCATGAGGCATTTGGACTTAAAACTGAAAATGTGGTGAAAATAATTTAGTTATTGTTAAAAGCACTTACAACTGGTACAGGATGGTTGTCTTCCCAGCATTATCCAAACCCACAATGATCACCTTGTGGTCTGGAAGAAGAGAAGAGAAAATTATGAGTAAAACAGACAGCACACACAAACACGAACCAGGGCTAGAAAGTTAGCATCCAGAGCTGAAATTGCTTTGCATTACAGATGTAACAATTAGATGAAATCAGGTCCCATGACGATTAATGGTTTTCAGAAACTAAACTGAGAAATGGTTTGTTAAAGTTGAACCTAAGTCTGCATACAATAGGTGATAATTTAAGAACATGTATGACGTCTTAATTATCAGAAATGAGTTGACACACAAATGTCATTATGGTCAAAGGTTAAATCCACGAACATTAAGGAGCATCAGTACAAAGAAAGAAAAAACAAATATTCTGATTTCATTAAGCTGCAGAATTGGATAATATGTTATAATAAGCTTTAATCATCTGCAGTGTGTTAGGATTCCATAGTGCTTGCTTCCTCTTCATTGATTTAACAAAAATAAAAAGTTATTAAAAGTATTCATTAGACGAAAGCACAACTCATCTCTGGAAAGCCATTATTTGTCACATAATCAATCAGTAATGACTGATAAGAAATTTGTAACTTTCTTTTAATTTATTTTTCTATCCCTACCTACCCAGAAAAAAGAATGACGCCAATCTCATGAAAATAGTCGTACATCGCATTTGTGAACCGAATAAAACATCTGGATAAGGATGTCAACTAAATATCATAAACGTAAAACCTATATGACCTAGTGGCACCTGTGAAGTTTCTACGTGGCACCATTATGAAAGAAAAAAAAAAGCTTGTGTAATTGTCTTGCTTATCTGGGTTACATAGCTGAAGACAACTAAATAAACTTGTCTTGATAATTGTGTGTGACATGCAGAATGCTGATGGCTAATAAATATGTCCTGAAGTCTACTGCTAGAGGAAAGGAGAATCAGTTCGACTTTGTCGAGATTTACCTGTTTTGTGCCCTAAAAGTTTGTTAGGTGATATTTGCAACATATTTGCACACCAAATAGAGGACTGTAACTGGACATATCGGTCTTATTATTTGAATGCGCATAGTAATGTTTGTTTTTTTAAATGTCTTTTAAGTTTCACCTTACGGAGAATACTTGGTCCAAGTTGACATGGCATGTTTTCTTCAGCTAACTTTTGAAGTTTGGATCAAACCATTTAATTCAAAAAGTCAAAAAGGCTTATAATAATAATAATAATAATAGTAGTAATAATAATAATACTCAATAATTATAATGATCGCTTTGATAATAGCGAGTTAATCTTCAGGCATTGTAAAAAACAACAACAACTACAAAAAAAGATAAAACATGAACACCTGGCTCATGGAGTATCACTCGTTAAAAGCAATAAGATTTAAAGTCCTTACCTCTATCCCCGAATACTGTCATGAGTTTGGCAAAGAGCAGTCCCATTTTTCTTTTTTTAATACAAAAAGTCTTAATCACAATTCAATCGTGAGATCTTTCCGCAACACTGTCAAAATATCCTTATTCTTGCTGCTTTTCGAAATGAATTCTTCGACGTCGCGAAGAGAATAGATGTCTCGTCTTAAACGAGAAGAGAAGCTCGTTATTTCCTTCCGACGCTCGGGAACGCAACAAAATGTTCTACCTGCCTCTGATGTCGCGAAACTGCTTTTCTGTTGATTCACGCCGAGTTCTTTCCATTCCCGGTGGGCGGGGTCAAATTTGACGCACGCACGTGACGCAGCGCACAAAGTGATTTATAAAAAGCACTGCGTCCGATTGGCCATCTATGGCAATGACGCGGTGTTTTTTTTTTTTGAAGTACTGCGTCCATACATGGGCGGAGCGCCGGATGTTGACGTTGAACCGAGTTTTATTTCCCCTTCTTGTGTGGGAATTACCGCGAAATGGAAAGTTTAGAAATAATCAAAAGAGAAAGAAACATATCACGGAGTTCCCGGGACTGTTAGGTAAAAAAAAGGGAACAAGTCAATCAACTAACTGTCAAAACATTCCCTGGCAGTTATGAAATACATCCATGCCCTACCTAAGCCTACTGCTTCCATTATTATTGTTATACAAAAATATAAGTTTAGTGTAGTATTCCAGTATTTAATGATTTCTTTCAGGATAAATAATGTATCTATCTATTCACCCTCTTACACTTTATCCTTTACATCATCCTCATGCCTGGAGGGCCAGCGCCAACACCTATTCACACCCACTGAACCTAGTAATTAGAAGATTAGTTTAACCAGATGTGCTGGGGCAGAAGAATCACCAAAATGTGTTGAACACTTGCCCTCCAGGACTTGAGTTGAAGAACCCTGCTGTACAAGGTTGTGAATAATACAGACACCCCATCCTTGGAACATTAGGAAGGACGGGATACACTTTGGATGGTGTATAACATATAGGACAATATACACATTTTTATCTCTGGGGTATTACTTTAGTCAGTTTACATATCAGCATGTGTGTTTTCCCAACATTTTCAAACCTATCACATCCTGGATGGGTTGCCATTTAATTCCCACAGTCCCAAGGTAGGAATCAGACTTTGGAGGTACAAGCCAATAGGGCTAGCGACTAAGCCTTAACGCCACCTTTAGTTTAGTATGTTTAATAAAATATTTACAGAGACCATTTGGTATATTTAATATTAAACGTATGAACATTGTTGTAAAATGCTGAAAGAGTTTACATGTCCCCAGTAAATTAATTAAGTTAATTTGTTATTCACCATTTTATTGTGTCAAGGCCAAACATATAGAGATTCATGTCAAATCACAAGTCAAAATATACTGCATTGCAATTATTAGCAGAAAATACAACATGTTAGAAGTAGTCGTAATCGTAGTGGAAGTAGTATATATTGTTCTCATCCATTCAGCACCTCTGTAGTCCAACTAAGGACAATGATAGATAGAGAGATAGATAGATGGAGTACTTTATTAATCCCAAAGGGAACTTTTATTGTTACGGCAGCCAGTTCACATAGTAATATACAACATTTAAGCAGCAAACAAAAATTGCAAGAATTGCAATGAGGGAGGAAGAGTAAAATTAAGGTGTATTAATGAACACTTGTTAGCAATATAAAGTACATTAAAGAGGTAGAAAAATGCTATTAATTAATATATTAATATGATGGTAAAACACAATAAGAAATGTACACCACTCTTGCCCACTCATAGTTTAAAAGTGTTATGTATTTATGAGAAAGAGATATGCAGATAGTATCCCAACCTCAGCATGTTTAATCATCCACATCCGCTCATGTGACTGCTCTTCGCTCTGAGTCATGGTTCCCTTTACTGCTAAGTAATAATATTGATGTATTATAATAATATTCTATGTACACGTGTATGATGATTGTATATACAAGTGGGAATGGAAATGCACATAAGGTGCATCAGCAAGTAGTAGAGAATGAACCAGCAATGGAGGCCAATGGTGAGTACTATTGTGTTGATTCCTAGTTTGAGACTGTGGTGGGACCTCCAGTCAACATTCACACACTGGGTAATTTGGAGATGCCAATTAGTCTAATCTGCATGTCTTTAGACCATGGGAAGAAACCCATCAAGCACAGGAACAACAAGCAAACTCCAGACCCCAAGGTGTGACTCTAACCCAGCCTCTGGACGTAAGCACTCGTGTTTCCTGCCAGTACCAAATCAGGGTTATAAAATGTATCTTTCACTTTTACTTGGCATACTTTTAAAATTAATTTCATAAAAACATATACCTCATAGATACATATGTCATGCACAACATTTTATTGGGATTTTTTTTTTAGAAGAAATTTGTCTCAAAACATTTTTTTTTTGTTAACAATTTTCTGTTAACATCTTTCTTTTTTTGCCCTGCTACTTTCAGTAATATTACACCAATTATATTTAAAAGTCTTTAAAAACAATGCTGATGTTCTAAAGCAAGTATAACCCATCATAATGACATCATCCCTCTGTAAAAGGTTAGAGAGTTCTTTTTCAAAAAGAGTACAGTAATCAGTTACCCGTCATCAAGAATGAGTGTATTGCAATATACGGCTGTTTCTTTACTATGTGTTATATTTTACAAGATAATTAAAATGAGTGCCCCTGGAGAATGTTCTTTGAAGTTGGATGAACAATGCCAAAAGGTTGTCCGGGAAGAGGTCCCTAATTATTATTAAGTCCTTTTGTCTGTGCTTGAATTTTCAGTTCCTTCTTTAGTCTTTTAAAGAGTATGGTAAAACACCTCAATAACAATTTCCACACTTTGACTTGTCTGAATGACAATTGCAGTTTTGTAGCACTTCTCAAATGAAAGAACAGGCTTAGCATATGTGTGCCATTTAACTTCCGCTGTACTGTATGTTGTTTTTTTTTCTTTTAAAATGCATGTGTGTGTGGAAAATAAAATGGTGTCACAAAGCCTAATCAGCACATATTCTTCCTTTTTGCGTAGGCAAAAGTCAAAACATTCAAATGTGCTGTCATCATGGTAAAACACAATAATAAATGTACACCACTCTTGCCCACTCATAGTTTAAAAGTGTTATGTATTTATGAGAAAGAGATATGCAGATAGTATCCCAACCTCAGCATGTTTAATCATCCACATCCGCTCATGTGAATGTGAGTCATGGTTCCCTTTACTGCTAAGTAATAATATTGATGTATTATAATTGATCTGATCATGTCTTAGTATCTCTATGGAACACTTAGTGCCCTTAAGAACTCTATTTAGATTCTGATTTGGAGAAATATAGATATAGTAGATATACACTTGTCTGTAACTTTCCTTCAAGGCCTGGAGTTTTATAAGTTTGTTGTATCCACAGAAACTTTTAAAGAGAATCCTGTATGAAAAGTACTGTGCAAGTCTTGAACCTTGACACCCATCATTTCTTCACACTTTCTTGTATTTTTTAAAATATATCCTTTGTTTAGGATCAGTTCTCCAGACTACTGGAGGACATTTTGGCTCTCATATTTGGGAAGTGTTGACTCCCATTATCAGTCCAGACAAATTCAAATTCCAATTTTATTTGTCACATACACAGTCATACACAGTACACTGTGAAATGCTTATATGACCGTCCGCGACCTTAACAAAGATTATCAATAAGAAATAAATTATGAAATAAAATGAGAAATAAAATACAGAAACTTTAGCTATAGAAAATATAAGTATAAAGGATAAGAACAAAATATCAAATATAAGAACAATTTTACAAAGCTGTACAAATATAGAAAATATTGAAAGCAGTCCCTGTACCTGACTAGTTTTAGAGGAATGTTTTTGCCACACAGTGCCATATGAATCATTGAAGCATTTTCCAACAAAAATATTAAATAAAAAAAGACGTGATCTACATCTTTTTAAATTTAATATCCAGAAATTAGGGATGGCTCAAGACTTTTTACACAGTACTGTATTTATGAGAATAACCAAATTGCTGGAATATTTGGCTTATTATTCACATAAGTAAAATGTTGTTATTTATTACAGTCATAGAGCTTTCTTGACCTATTCACTGAAAGAACACATTAGCTCAAGTTATTTATACATTATAATAGGCTAGCTGTTCTTAAGTTTAGTTTGAACCCGTTCAATTCAAATGTGTAAATAAACAGGGTAATAGCTATAAGAGCTCAATAATTAATATCTTTATATCACATCTTAAATAATGTGTTACTTTTTTTTACCATTCTAGGTAAATAATAATAATAATAATAATAATAATAATAATAATGCTTCATGGGCCCTTCTTTGAGAACCACTGGTCTAGAGTCTGACCGTATAATTTGGGAATGGCTGTGTGAAATCACACCTTCAGCACTTCAGAACACAAATAATTGCTTTCTGTCCCATTTCTCACGAGTCTATACCTGTGGTTTTTCAGAGTACTTTTGTTCTTCTCTACAGGACCTTACACTTTTTTTTTCTCAGCACCATGGTAACATTGACATTGAAATAACATCTTTGAAATTGTCTGTCTACTGAATGAGCTTTTAAACTTTAAACTTGTTCTTTTCCCCCATTCTCACATCTACTGTCCCTGCTTCACAAAGTAGACCCAAAGAAACATATCAAACATAGGAATTCATTCTGATTTAAATTTTTAATTAAAATACAGATTTACCCACAGATTAGAAACAGAAGGCAAAAAAGCAAAATGGAGCTACAATCAGGCACCAAAGATTACATGTTTTTGTTTTGTCATATATTAACAATTGCAGTAACGCAACATTAACATTCATTATTAAGCTATTTTCGTGTACATTTTCTGCATTTCATCATTAGCATGATGTCCTTTTGCAACATATGAGTAAAAACAGGCTCATCAAAGATATTCACTGACACTCTTCCTGCACATCAAAAGCTTGAGTGTCCCCCCTACACATACACAGACACACACACACACGCGCACACACGTGCACGCACACACACACACACACACACACACACACACACACACGCACACACACACACACACAACCCTTGTTTAAAAATGCCCACAAAGATAGTGACACAAAAGGCAGGTGCAAGAGAAAAAGGCAGTAGAAGGTTTACTGTGTGTGTTCACACCTGTATATGTGTATGAGTTGCTGTCTGTGCATTCATTTGTAAAATCAGTGTGATCAAACAATCAGATCCTTACAGCAACTAAAGTAACTTGTAGACAAAGAGTAAGGAGTAAGGGTGACACATCTATAGCACATCCACACAACAAAAACATGTGTGGCACAGAGTTAAGACAACTCACTAAGGTGTAGTGAGTGTAACTTTATGAAATATTCCGGCACTTGTCATTTGTCATGTGACTGGCATGTATGTATATGAGACAGCTTTTCATTTCTACAGCAGTAGTGCATCAGAAAAAAATCGATGAACACAGGAGACGGGACAATGCCACATAAAAACATTCACTATATGGTGAATATCATAGTCTCCTGTAGTAGCCATTGATGGAGGTCTCAAAGTGCTTTAGACAATGGATACCAAACTCAGGCCATGGAGACACATCCCTCTGCAATGTTTCCCTGCTGCCTACAAAACCTGATCCAGAGAGATGCAAGCAGGGAAAATCTTTACATTTGTTGGGCAGTAAGCCTCCTGGACCAGAGCAGAGAACCATTATTTAGTAACTTAGACTGTTAAAGGTCATGCTCATTTGAAGGTGGGGGGGAAAAAAAATCACGTCACATGTAATAAAGCGGTTTCATTTTCTTGCATAATAATACCTGTTATCACAAATAAGTTAACATTGGTCAGCTTTATTAATGTGTCAGCCACCTTACTGAAACTGTTCATACCACAACCGTGAGTTTTAGAACAGATTACTGTACAGGCTGGAAAAACACATAGCAGCAATAAAGCTATATCAGGCAAATGATGTAATACAGTTTCTAGCATTATAAGCATAATAAATAATATCTAAAGAAATAGAGAAAGTATATACATGAAGAAAATTGGCAGAACTTTGTAGAGAATTTTGACCTGGGAAAAACTGGCCTCTATTACCTGGTGAATCCACTGTACCACTGACATGGTATATATCTGAAGGCTGACTGTGTAACAAGTCCATTTTAATCTTTAATTTAGATATTAATTTAGATATTATTTCACAGTAAAGTTGTACCGAATCCAGAATGGGAAACTAAAAAGATATTTGAGGCTCAGAATATTTTAATTGGGGATAAAGGA
This sequence comes from Clarias batrachus, assembly GCA_003987875.1. Classification (NCBI taxonomy): domain Eukaryota; kingdom Metazoa; phylum Chordata; class Actinopteri; order Siluriformes; family Clariidae; genus Clarias; species Clarias batrachus. The sequence continues at coordinate 163,423 of QMIH01001163.1, read as the reverse complement.
GCCCTGATTAAGACAGTCAGAGGACAAAATACAAACACCCATGCACACACTCACTCTCACATCCATACATACATACATACACACAAGTTTGTGGTTAAATATTTTCTTAGTTTTACTTCATTACCATTGGAGATAGGAATTATCCTTATACCGGGGTAAGGGTTCATGCAAGACAACACAAGGAAAATTAGAAACAAAGATAAAATGGAAACAAACATGTCTTTGCTTCCCCCTCAACCTGAAATAAGATAGCTAAATGAAAGATGAGTGTAAGCTTGTTTGGCATAATGCGCATGTTAGAAGTATGAACTGTACAGCATTTGCCTGTGATGGTTTCTATGGATTGTAAACAAATCCAGCTTTAGACATCAACAATTGTCCCCCTAAATTTTATTCCCCTAAATCCTTTATGTACTCTCCATATCGTCCCTGTCCTCTTGGGGTCTAGCGGATATACACGTCTCTGTTCCACTCCTCCTGGTTTTGGTTACAGCCTACTGTGGTTTCACCAGCCTCCACATCTTGACAGTAGCGCTCTCTCAGGTGTCCCCGCCCACGGTGATGCTGATTGGTCATTGGTGGTGCTAGGTTGAGGTTCTCCTGATCTGGTTCTGCCCCCTCATCCTCCCAGGATGCCTGTCGTGGGGCGTGTTGGACAGGGTTTAACCGGCTGCGGCAGGATTCTGGCTCCTCATATGGATCTGTTTCCATGTCATCTGTGTAGGCTGAGTCGCGGCTGCCCTGTGTCTCCGAATCAAATGTGTCCTGTCGTGATAAGCCACGCCCCCCGGCTTGTAACTGACTGCGCGAGGTGCGCAGAGGCTGCTTGCCCCCCAGCTCGGTCTGATAGTCCTGGGGACAGGGACGTTCCACAACAGACCCCTCTCTCTTTGGCTCACTGTGCACGAGAAATGGCCCCTGTGCCAAGCAACGCCCGCAAATCACACAGTCCAGCCAATCAGCATGCAGAAAAACAAACAAAGGAAAGCAAGCAGTTAGCAGTTAGTACAAGAGTTAGAGTTTGAAATCAAATTTCAAATTTAAAGCTAATACACCATATTCCCACAAGAGCATGCATGTTTTTAAACTCTTTGAAGCGATTTAGTCCAATGACACTAAAGAGCCAGGAATATTGTATTATTGTCCTCAGGTCCCCAGTTAAATGTAACATACCATCCTAAGCAAGAATTTTTAGATGGGCTTTTTTACAGGTTGATTGTGAGAAATTTAAAAGGCCAATTCATGTGTATTTTTAAGCAGGAATGAACAAAGTAGTCAAAGTGCAGTTAAGGGGCTCTTTGCATGATTATCGATTCCTTATTGTAAACAAATGATTGCACCTACAATCTGACTCCTTTAGTTAGTTTGTACTATGTATTACAATGACCTTATCATGAGAGTCTGGATAGCAAAGGATTATATACTGTTGATTTGGCAACAGTACAGAAATTATAATTGCAATATTTGTATTATATAAAAATAAATAAAATGCATCCGATCTAACAGTGGTATTCCATTCACGATATAAATTCTCCTTCATATTTAAATTTTATTATATGGATTTTATGGGTGATTTATGACTCTTCAAATAACATTGGCTTCATCAGTTATCAAATAGCTAGTAGAGGCTGAATGACATTGCCTTCAAAAGGTAAAACTTAACCTTTATTTTGTGCATTGTGAAATTATTTACTGTAAATAGAGGAAAGGTGAGCAGAATAGTCTCTCACTACTGCTGTACTCTAGCATATAGCTTTGGTTAAATATTGAATGGCTGAATTTTTGTTTAACTGCTAGTCAAAAGTTAATAATATGATTTGTTCATACACTTTGGAATACCCAACATTCAGTTACAAAAACAGAAGAAAAGTTTAACTTTATATTAGGAAAAAAATAGAATTATTAAATTAAAGAATTATTTTTAAAAAATATTGGACCTTTAACGCTGTCAAGTTTACAAATAATATGTTTGCCTAATACAAAATAACTTTCTATTATAGTTATATATTGGACTTTAAAGGGTGTAAACATTATTTCAAGATCAAATAGTGCACTATTTTATGAGTAGGGATCTACATACTACTACTGCGATTCAGACATAAAAAAAGATGCAAAGGCACAGACAACATGCAATGTCATTACCGCCCTCTAGTGGCAGATATTTGTGAAACATGACTGGGGTGAATGGGAGAATTGAAAGTTATAGTTTTTCCTTTTATATGGTTATATGCCAGGGGGAAGGCTCAGATTCTGCATATTTACATCATCTTTTGCCAAAGTGTACATTTGTGCTCTCCAAATATAAGTGTGTAATTTTCTAATTTGAACCAAGATTTTTTGAAGATGTTTTTAAGTACTAGGTTGGTGCTAGATGTATATCATTACATCTAACATCTTTTATCAGACGATTCACTTATATCTCGCTGCCATGACGACAGCTCTCCTGTCTCCTTGACAACTGTTAAGGTGGAGACTGGGCATAGGGCTTTGTTCAAACTGCAGTCAAAACACACACAGTGATTTAACTTGGGTAAGCATTCACATGCAGATTAGACTGAAAGCGTGGCGTTAATGAGGTAAGCAGGTCAGCGCGCTTTGTAGGGCTGATGCTATGGCAAGTTGGAAAGGGGTTGGGATCAAGTCTATGTGGCTAAGGTGTCAAAACAACACTAAAGAGTGCTTGGGAGGGGCAGAGAAATGATAATTTATTGTTGTGTGTATATGTACATGTATCTTGGGTGCAGAATGGGCAATAAATGCATATTGATTGCAGGACTACATAGTAGTTCTTTTTTTTTTTTGGTAGGGGCTACATGTTTGAGCAACATACAGTATTAGTGATATCCTCTGTATTTCAGAAGAAGGAAAGCACAGGTATTTATAATTGCACCTAAAGATTCCTATTTGTTGAGCAGCTATTTGAACTTTGATCAGTGTGTACTTTTCTTCATGCCACTGCGGAAGAGACTGCTTCCCCGACTTCTCACAGCTCTGGTTTAAGCCTCTTAAAACTTGTTAAAGGGCATGTTCATCCTCTTGGCCCTCCTTCTCAGGGTTAGAGCCATCCAGGAGCTCCAGGTTACGGCGGAGTGAGGTGAGCACCTGTACCTGCAGGTTGGAGACTGGCTCAGGTGAAGCTGCGAGTGCTGCCGTGGCCATAGTGCGATTCAGCAGTGGGTTTGGGGGGTTGCTGCTTGGAGGGTGTGTGGCCTTCCAGTATGCCTCCAAATAATCTGCCAGGTGTTCACATGCATCCTCCAGCTGGTTTTCATCTAATATTATGTCAAAAAGCTCCTGAGTGGTGATTTTTTTTTCATGAGAAATAGATGAAAAAGAAAAAAAAACAAGTGTGAATTATGCAGCAAGAACCACAAACAAGTACACTAGAATTAATTACTAATATTATATAAACAGACAGATAGATAGAAAAAAACCTCACAGGGGGACACTGTGCCAGTTTGTCTGCTGCCACCATCTGAACATTGAGATGTTTGGCCTGAGATTTGCCTCTGGACTTTATCAACCGTTGCAATACCTTAAAAAGAGATGTACACACAGATAAGGAGAGTAAGGTAAATGAAATATAAAATATACAACATAGTTTCTGTTTGTGTTTGAATGTAGCTGACTGAAGTGTGAGTACCTTTGGAGAAGCAATCTTAATGTAAACTATTATAGGCGCCAGTGATGTTTTGGCAAGTTGAGAGGGATGGTTAATGGTGTCGGCATCCAGAGCCACCAGCTGCAAGGTCCGAGCCAACTCAAAGATTCTCTCGATTTCACTTTGCACTTCAGCTAAGAGAGAAGAAGCATTGTAAGCATGTATATTCACACACCCTCAACCCCCCCCCCACACACACACCAGTTAAATAAACAAAAGATCAGAAAATGTTAGTGGGAAACAGTAGTAGTTCCATCCCTATTAAACAAACCACTTTTTTTCACATGGAATAATATATCTACTTTTTACCATCCATACATTCAGAAATGCAAATGTAGTGCCAAGTTAGTATCATGCACATGGAGGTTGTAATGGTCTGTTAGAACAGAGGTCCCAGATACTGTTGGCAGGGACACACAGGACTGTTCTTAGATCCAACACAACTGAGCCGGTACTGTTCAATTGTGTTTGTTACTGATGACATAAACACAAACATATGTTGGTTACTGTGTACATGTGTTTATGTTGTCAATTTTACCATTTAGGAGCATTTTATATTATTTAAGAAAAGCTTAAGAACAGAAATCCACACTGATCAAAAGTGCCAAGCCACTGAATACTCATGGAAAGAAAAGCTAAAATATTCCTCCTCTAAGGATCCAAAGGATCACAAACACATTCTTACTGTGAATTCTTTTTTATTTAAAGGGCCCATATTGTAGGAAATTGAATGGCATGCTTTCAGTGAAATTGTAATTTCCTGCACTATAGTCAATATATAAAAGCTAAACTGGCAGGACTGCTTTGTTTTAATTACTTAATGATGTTCATTACTATAAACATTTAGGTTTAGTAGCTTTTTATAATAAAGTAGATTGATATTGTGATCTTTGTGAATACAATTTTTATGTTCCTTATTCGGCACATGTCAGTATAGTGTATAACAATATAGTGTCATGTTTTCCCAGACGGCTTATATGCACCCATAGCAGTCCCAGACCTTTTCACATACTTTTTGTTACAATACATCCTTATACTGAAATTGATGAACAAAATCTTCTCATAATTCTGGAAACAAACAGCAAAAAAAAAAAAAGTTCTTTTGGTTACTCTCATCAAGGGGTTACTTTGCCACAGGTTTTACACCACGCTTGGGACCAGCACTGCATGCAGTGGCTGGATAGTATGGGGGTCTGGCAATCAACACCAGTAGGGCTCAAACCTGGATACTCAGATTCACAACCCAACACCACTCCCCTAAAGAGACGGGGCTCTTAGAAGTGGGATTCAATCCCACGCCTCCAGGAGTGACTGCAACCTAAACGCAGTGCCTTAGACCACTTGGCCATCCTAAAAATATATAACAAAAACAAACAAAATACAAATGCATTTTATGCATTTGTACTGTATATATAATATAATATATATGCTAAATATATATAATGCTAAATACTGCTAAATACTGTATGTTGTGCATTATATGGGTGGCACTGTGGCTTAAAGGTTAGCATCGTCACTTTGCACCTCCAGGGTTGGAGTGCATGGAGTTTCCATGTTTTTTCCATGCTTACAGGGTTACCTCCTGGTAAACACACACACACAGCTGATGATATGCAGTGTAGGGTGATTCCAAATTGCATGTAGTGTGTGATTGGGTGTGTGAGTGTGCTTGCGCCCTGAGGTAGGTTGACATGCCATTCATGGTGCACCCCCCCTCATACTCTAAGTTAGGGATAGGTTTCAGGACACCATGACCCTATACTAGATAAGCAGAATAGAAAATGGATAGATGAATAGATGTAATATATTATATATCCATTTTAAAATCCAATAAATCATTTTCAATTCGGAAAATTCTTGAAAATGATGAAAACCACACAAACATTATAAGAGGACATCTGGAAACAAATTGAACTACAAAATAGTGTACAATATGGACCCTTAAAAAAAAAATTTTTTCAGGTTAAACATGCAACTTCAAAGCCTCAACTAAAACATAAGTGATGTGGGTGAGCGAAGGATGAGGTCAAAAGAGAGATGAAAGAGATGAGAAGATACGTACCCAGTACGTCTGAGGTGAAGAGAGAAGGAAGGAGGAAGGGGAAGAAGCAGGTGTGATGGAAAAAGAGAAGCGCATGGAGAGAGTTGGAAAGACAGAATGAAAAAGAAAGAAGAAGCCAATCAGGGACAATAGCTCACAGGGAAATGTTTCAGAGAATGTTCAGGACACATTGATAGAATGTCCACGAAGCAACCACAAGACAGTCTGGAAACCGTGAAAAGGGTTTAAGAAAAAACAGACATATGCCTCGCCAGTAGAATTACCATATAGACTTTAATGTGTGTGTGCATGTGTGTGCGTGTGTGTGTGTGTGTGTGTGTGTGTGTGTGATTATTGTACCCAAACTGGATCTGGTGCTGGAACGCTCAATGATGGTGTGTTTGCTGGGATTGTTCAGGACTGAACGCTTGGCAAGAGAGATATCTGCTGTAACCCGTGTGATGGATATTCTGCAATACACAAAGCCAATGGAATAATTTTTTTAGACTTATATTTCATAAATCATTCATATCATTTTATTATATATTATTTCGGAGGTATATCATGACTCTAATAATATTTATGGCATTCAAAAAAATTGCCATTTACCTGCCCTCAAATTTGTGTTTCAGGAAGTCAAACAGAGCTTTCTGCATCATATCAGTTACCTGAAAGTTATTACACAATAAAAA